>CAKNXH010044111.1:0-19125 GCA_932178445.1 Andricus quercusramuli
TCGAAGTGACAAGACTTTCGAAAAAAATTAACCTCAGGGCACCCGTGTAGCACCTTTCTGTTTACCGAGTCAAATGCCGCTTTAAAGTCTACAAATAAGGCCACTAACTTCCCTTTCTTCCACTCTAAGTTCCTATTCACTAGATAATTCAGTACGTAGATGTTGTCTACTGTTCCCATCCCTTTCCTGAAGCCCATCTGATTGTGTGGAATAATCCCTTTCTCTTCCACCTCCCTTTCTAATCTCTTTCTGTGAATCTCTGTATATATTTTGTAGCCGACCCACACACAGTGGGGAAAAAGTACATTTTTTGGTTCAAAATACGATTCCTGCTGAATCTGTGGACTGATTTAGATATTTTTTTTGTTAGAAAAAAGCTGAGAAAATTCCAGAGAGAATTGACGAGGCCGATTTTTGAAAAAGATCTCCAGTTTTTTATAAATAAACAAATGTATGGTAAAAAAATGACAATTTTCTCAGTTTAGTCCTCTGGCTTTTTAGAAGTAGAGTAAAAAGTTTTGCAATCAACTCAGTTTGATAGTGCAACATTACTAGAAGATTATCCAATAGCGAGCAGTAAACAAAAAAAAGTTGTTACTAAACAAATAATTTGTTAAAAGTTCATTTTCGCGATTTTCATTATTTTCATATTATTTTTCCTCATCTTGTGAGTAATTCATCGCATAATATAGCTATGATGGAAAAATTTAGTATTTAAATAATACTTAACAATAACATAAACGAATTTCAATAAAAAATGTGCACTTTGGGTGTGTTTTGAAGAAAAACACCGTTTTTTCGGTCTGTACTTATAATTAGCTAACTCGAGGCAGTTTTAATACAAGAGACAACTGAACAATAATATTTATAATTGCTGTAAACGAATTTCATAACAAATAAAAAAAATCCGGGAGAAAGTATTTTTTCATTATCAATTGAGTAAAAAATTCCTCACTTGCCCCAATTTGCTAGGACAACGATACTAAAAGTTAATTCAATAATGAAAATTAAACAAACAAATTCTAAAGCAAGTCCTTCTTTCATTGCCAAAATATGACTCCAGGCTTCCATTTTACGTCTTAAGCAAGTCTTGAGCTTCAGGATCTAGAAGAGTTGCTTTCTTTTTCCATTTTTGCCTCTGATTTACAATGTTTGGGTCGGTTAAAATCAGCTATTTCCGTCCAAGATCTTTATTAGTAGCCTGTCTGCTGCATTTTCAAGTGTGAAAATCTCGTAGATGTCTGAAAATTTTGTTGTTCGCATCTTGAGCTTCTTCCGTCAATTGACCAATGAGGGAGAAAGCAGATTCAATAATTTTGGCTCCATGTATGAGAATCTTGTGTGCTGTTACTGGCATGTAGTACCAATTATAAAGATTGAAGTACATTCGCGCGGTTTCTGGACAATAATTTCCGAACTTGTAAGTTTCAATTGCCTCCCCTGAAGCCATCGCTTGCAAAATTATGTCGAATCTGCGGATCAACTCCCTGTCGACATTTGTGATTTCGAAAGTCAAATCAGGATCTCTAAAAAATCTTCTAGCACTATTTCCTGTATTAGTAATTCCCGAGCCATGTTTTACATCTATAATGAGCCCCATCTTATCACGGAATTCTTTTTGGACTCTCTGTTTTGCAGTTTTCATTTTCGCTTTCTCCTCGTCAGTTTTTGCTTGCCACTTGCAGAATCCTAAACGATAGCTTATGTGCAGTATCAGTTCCATCGAACGAATCCACGCGTGCAATGTAGAGAGTCCTTATCTGAAATTTTGTACCTTCTCTGTTTTATCTACAAGTTTATGTAAGTCGTTCATTTGCGATGGTTTCGCATCACAAATGTAAAATGTGGCAGCAGAAGGAGTTCCTGAAAGAGCCTGACACACCTTTCTATCTACCAAGGTCAACGCGAAATCATGAATGACAGTTATAGTACAACGGCTATTCGGTACAACTATTTTTGTAGGTTTAAGTTTTCTGATTTTGTCTTCCATCAACTCTTTTTCTGTCTTATTTCGTTCCTTAGTTTCTGGTGCATGTTCAAACATGATCAGCCTACATAATGTTGTAGATCCAAGATTCTCGTTTTTCCAAATTGGCAAGGGCTTTGCACATTCCGAACAATTCTTATCATGCTTATGGGAACAAGTTTGAATTATTCTTGATGGCACCATTGACATCATAAAGATTCCTGCATTTGATTTTTCTGCTCCACAGAACTTTTGATTATATTCGCTCTGGTCAGATGAGCCATCACAACCGTATTGATATTGACGCTTCATGGCAAAATATTTGGAATTTCCAACATACGCTTCACTGAATGATCGCCCAAATCTTGCAATTCAATCCTCACCCCAGACTCTGTAACTGTTATGCTTTTTTTGGGAAGAAGACACTCTCTCTCGGCTACCTCAAGACTTTCATAGAGGAAAAATTTCAGCATTATGTGCTTTAGCTTGTAGTCTAATAGTTTCATATCGATCTTTCGTCAATTTTGTGTCTTCAGCCAGAGAAATAGCTTCTTCTAAAGTAAATGGCTCCATTTGTCCTTGAAATTCTTCATGTTCTCCATGTTCTTTATCTTCAAATCTTGATATCAAATCTCCTTAGCCAAGTTCCTCTCCCCAGAAGAGCAAAAATTATTCAAAAAAGCATTTTCAATTTCAATTTGAGAACATGAGCCAACAAGAGAGAGTGTTTTCCTTCTTTTAGTCGATTTGGAACTGGTTTCAAAATCTTCTGAAAATCTTCTGCCTACTTTTGTGGGATCCAATGGTATGATGGAATCAGATGATAACCATGCACTGTTCAGTTCAGAACATTTATCTGCATTATAGAACGCACTCTTCCATCTTTTTTCAAAAGACGGAATGAAGTGCCGCAACAAGATTTCTCGTGTCAAATTGACTTGCTCATTATTCATAAAGTTAGCCGTGCGAAGGTAATCTAACAGAATTCTTACGTCTTTACTAGCACTTGCGATTAAAAGATCACTCAGAATCTTATTCGGCACTCTAATAGAATTCATTTCTAAATTTTATGTATACATACACAGAAAGAATGAAAAATACTGGAAACTAAATGGCTCAGAACATATGAGAATGAAAAATAATCAGATAAACAAAAGCATGCGTTATTTTCTTTGCCTAACTTCTGATCAATGAGACTGTCATTAACTACGCCACAAAACTAGCAAATGAAGATCAGCAACCATGAAACTTTAACGCAATTCCAATTAGTAGAACCTACTCAATTGATAATGAAAAAATTACTTTTTTCCGGCCTTTTTTTATTTGTTATAAAATTTATTTATACCAATTATGAATATTATTGTTCAGTTGTCTTTTGTATTAAAACTGCCTCGAGTCAGCTAATTATAAGTTTATATTTCATATTTTTAAATTGTAAGTTAGTAATTATAAGTATTATTTCAATACAAAATTTTTCCATCATAGTTATGTTATGCGATGAATTACTTACAAGATGAGGAAAAATAATATGAGAATAATGAAAATCGCGAAAATGAACTTTTAACAAATTATTTGTTTAGTAATAACATTTTTTGCTTATTGCTCGCTATTGGATAATCTTCTAGTAATGTTGCACTATCAAATTGAGTTGATTGCAAAACTTTTTACTCTACTTCTAAGAAGCCAGAGGACTAAACTGAAAAAATTGTCATTATTTTACCATACATTTCTTTATTTATAAAAAACTGGAGATCTTTTCCAAAAATCGGCCTCGACAATTCTCTTCGGAATTTTCTCAGCTTTTTTCTAAAACAAAATATCTATATCAGTCCACAGATTGCCCTCTCCTTTCTTAATTATCGGCACCACCAACCCTGTCCTCCACTCCTTAGGCCATCCCTCTCCTTTCCATACTTTATTACATACCTCCCACATTTCCTTTCTTATACCTTTCTCATGTTTCTATCATCTCCCCCTTCTATTACCTTCATCTTTTCACCTAACACCTTATTTTCCACTCCTCCCAATAGTCGCTTTAAGTACGGGGTCCACTCATCCATCTCGATTTCCTCAGTGATGCCCTTCCGTCCTCCTCGTTCCCTATTGATCACCTTCCATTCCGTCCCTTCCGTGATTGATTTTTCCACCTCTACCATATAACTACTTTTCTGTAACTGCCTTTTATCACTTAAAAATCTTTCATGTTCTCTCTTTCTCGTATTACATATATTCTTGTTTACCTATCTCCCCTTTTCTCCACTTTTTTACATTTTCCTTCATTCTATCCTCACTCTCCTTACATTCTGCGTCCCACCAACCGCTCTTCATTCCCTCCTCTTCTCTAGGCCTTAACTCTTCTTTTATCCTCTCTGTTAGTTCTTTTAGCTTTTCAAGGCGCGCGTCGACGTCTCCCCCTTCCAGACAACTAATCTCCTCGTTCTCCATTCTTTCTCCATCCTGAACATTCCAATGTCGCTATTAGCGGGAAGTGTTCTGAGCCTATTTCATTACCTACTTCCATTTTATCCATACTCTTCCTTATTCTTTCTTCTGCTAGAATGTAATCTATTACTGTCTCCCCTTTACCTATAAAAGTCATTTGTCCTTCTTCATCTCCCCTTATAGTCTCGTTGCAAATAAAACACCCCTCCTCTCAAGAAGTTTCGCTTTCTTCATCCCATATCTCCCCCCTAACTCTCCTGTCCACGCGTTCAAGTCTCCTCCTATCAAGACCAACTCTTCATTCCTTTCCTCCATCAATTCCCTTGATACTCTCCATCCTTCCTCTTCTCCTCTCCTTCCATACACACAATCGAACGTCACCTTTTCTTTTCCTACCTTTATTCTTCTCACCATCCCGCCCTCCTGCTTTTCGTCTCGCTCTTCCACTCTTTCATTTCCCATCAGCTCATTTTTAACCCTGACATCATTCCTCCCATCGCTCTTCCCTTTTCATGTTCTTTCCTCGCTTCCTGCATTGTTCACACATACCCCTTCAGCAACTTTTTTTTCAAGATCTTTCAGTCCTTTTCGTCTATCCACGTTTCACTCAGCATTACCACGTCCCATTTTCCAATAGCCTCCCAGAACCCCTTGTTCTTGTTTTTTAGCCCTAACACATTCCAGAAACCCACACCCGCTCCTCTCTTTTCGTCCTTCTCCCTCCTCCTTCCCTTGCTCAGTGTTTCTTCTCTGGTGGCTTTTTGTCGTTTTAAAACCCCCCTGTGATACTTGCATTTCCCTTTTCCTCTCTCTTGCCCCCTTTATTCACTATCCGTTTCCTACCCTCCCTCAGATCTTCTACTTTATCGTCCCAAATCCATATATCTCCGTTTACCCATATCCTATCCCTCCCAATCCTTACCCTATTACCTTTACTCCACTCAGTCCATGCCTTTGTCTTATCCACTTTCTTCTCCTTTCCCGCCACGTCAGATCTTCTTCGATTCTTTCATTTCTTCCTTTCAATAACTTCTTCTTCTCCATCACTTCATATGTCACTCATCAGCTTCCTAATCTCTTTCTCTTCCTTTTCACTGTCCACTTTCAAACCCTTCACTATTATATTCTTTTTCCTCTTTGCTCTCTCCTTGTGCTCATTCCTTAGTTCGAGTTTGCTCACTCTCTCTTCTAGCAATTTCATATCCCTTTTTCTATTCTCTTTATTTTCTCTCTTCCTATTCTCTATGCTTTTCAATTTGTTCTATACCTTCTTTTTCTCTCCTTTCCATAATTCATCCCATTCTTCCCACTTTTGTCTCACTTTTCTTACTTTGTCTTTTACCTCCTCCCCTTGCCTCTGCATACCATTCAGTCTTTCGCATGTCTTATCCAATCTTCCGCAAGTCTCCTCTCTAAATCCCTTTATAAGAGCTTCTAATTTCCCCAACATATTCCCTTCATCCCTATCCCTATCCGGTGTTCTTTTTTTTGTTTCAACCCTTTTTTAATTGTATTGCCTCTTTCCGCATCTTCGCCCACCCGTTCTCTATTCCTTTTATCGTCCCCCGTTTTCTCCTCTTCACTATTCATGCTCTCGCTGCTAATCGCTCTCGCCGACTGTTTCCACCTGTGTAGAATATCCCTGGACCCCGTACTCCTCGATCTAAGTCTTTCTAAATTAGTGGGCCTCCTGCGCGTCCCACGCCTATGAATACTTCCTCGACTCGACTGCCGTCCCTACGGGGTTCAAAGGCGTAGCGAACGTATCATCTGCGCTCCCCTCACTGCTTGCCTCGTCTACTATGCTACCCTCTCTCTCTTTACTATCGCTATCTATATTAGCTTCACTCTTCTCACCAGATTCGCTCTGTTTCTTGGAAACGCGTTGTGGACAGTGCCACCCTTCCCACCCGTCACCCCAAACTTTAAAAAACTTACCCAAAACTCACCCTCTTATCCTGATTTCTTTTGGCAATGTTCGGCCACCTCTACTCCTTCCCCCTTCACACCCTTAGAACTCCTACTCTCTTCCAAAACACCCAAAAATCCAGAGTCCTGCCGAAGCGAACCTAACCTCAAAATCAACTCGTCAGTTTTTTTTCATTTTTGTTTTGATTAAATTCACACTTTTTACCGCTCCCTTCATTCACACATGCACTTTCACCCAAGTACCCTCACTCACCACACCGTCACTGTACTCACTCAGGAGGTAGTGAAGAAAGTATGGAGGGGCGAGGGATTCCCAGGAGGGTGGAGAGAAGGGTTAATAGTGTCACTGTACAAGAAAGGGGATAGAGATAGGTAGGAAAATTATAGCGGGTTTACGCTAATGAATACGGCGTACAAAGTATACTCGATGGTGGTGGCAGAGGGACTGCGGAAGGATGTCGAGGGAAAAGGTATATGGCCGGAGACGCAGGCGGGATTTAGGGTGGGTAGGAGTACTATCGACAATATCTACGTTCTACAGCACGTGGTGGATAGAGAATTAGCGAAGAAGGGGACGAGAGTGTACGCGTTTTTTGTGGATCTCAAAGGCGCGTTTCCGTCGGTGGATAGGGGGAGGTTGTGGGAGGCAATGGATGATAGGAGAGTAGAGAGAGGCCTAACTGAGAGGGTAGGGGAGATATATGAAGAAACCAAAGACAAGGTGAGAGAAGGGGATGGGATTTCGGAGGGATTCTGGATGGATAGGGGGTTAAAGAAAGGGTGTCCATTCAGCCGAACGCTTTTTGCGATTTTAATTTCGGATACAGGGTCAGGATAGGAGGGGTTAGAATTTGGTCACTAGCGTATGCAGATGACATAGTGTTGCTGGCAAATAGCGAGGAGGCCTTAAGGGCATGTGATACTCCGACCTGTGGTAAATCAGGTTCAGCTCCCCCGGGTTTTTGTCCACAAAAATTAAAAAAATTAAAAACTGAATTCGGAGATGCTATAGAATAGTATAACGGACGTCCCCGAACTCTTTTTTGAGGGATTATAACAAAAAAAATTTATTTTGCTAAGCTTGAGTTTAGCCTAACTTGAGGTTAGGAACGGGTTTCAGCACTCTGTCATTGCGATAATGGAGGTCTCTGTTGTACCGATGCTGTCAGTACACATAACCTCAAAATACTCACACATGAATCAAATTTAGCAAAATTAAATTTTTTCAAATAATTCTACAAAAGAAGGGTTCGGGGACGCCCGTTAGCATGTTCGCTATCATTTCCCAAATTTTTAAGGCAAAATCTTCATTATTGTAGGAGAAAATCCGGGGGAACCTAACACTGCTAAAATCGATAATTTTCTAAGTATCACATGCCCTTAAATTAGATGATGAAGAGGTTCAGAAGATACCTGGATAAGAAGGGGTTAGAGCTGAATGCGGAAAAGTCCAAGGTTATGGTGTTGAGAAAAGGAGGGGGAAGGGAAAGGAGGTGCAAGAGGTGAAAGAGTTTGTGTACTTGGGCTTCGTGTTTCGGAGGAATAGGGGAGTGGATGGTCACATAGAAGATAGAGTAAGGAGGGCAAATGTGGTGATGAGGCAGGTGTGGGGGTTGGGAAAGAAGCTATTCGCAGATGATTTTGGACGGAGAATGAAATTGTTTGATTCGCTAGTGATGAGTGTGCTATTGTATGCAGTAGAGGTATGGGGGTGGAAGGAAAATAAAGAGGTAAATAGAACGCAGGAGAGGTATGTAAAGTGGACCCTGGGGTTGGCAAGGAACACGCCTAAGTATATTGTCAGGAGGGAGACGGGAAGAACGAGTGTAGGGATTCTAGCAGGGAGCAGGGCGTGTAAATATGAGGAGAAATTTTTGGAAGAGTGGGGAAGTAGGCTGGTTAGGGAATGTTGGTGGGAGAAGGAGAACAGGAGAAGGGGTGAGAAGATGGAAGCTGAGAGGGAAAAGTATTTTAGAATCAATGGACTGCAGATGGATGAAGTGAGAAGGATGCACGAGAAAGGAAGGAAGGTTTATGACTTAATTAAGCAAAACGGCATGGAGAGACAGAAAACAGAAGGGGAAGAAAGAATAAGAGAGTCTAGGTTTAACGGAAACTATGTGTGGATTATGATGTGGGCAAGAGCGCAATATTTATGTGAGAAAGGAGAGAAAGGAAGTCAGGAGCTTATAGCGAGGATGAAGTATGGGTGCATGGAGGTTTTCCATAGGTTCTGGCTCTCTCGGGAGAAGAGGATGTGTGAATTGTGTGGAAAGGGGGATGCAAGAGTGCAGCACTGGTTGGAGGAGTGCGTGAAGGTGGAAAGAAGTAAGATAAGCATGGAGGTATTGTTGCATGAAAAGGGGGAAAAAGGGCAGTAGCATGGGTGAAGGGAGTGTTGGGTAAGATGGAGATGAAGAGAAGGAAGGAGGGAGAGGAATGGAGATGGAAATATTATAAATAGGAAAAAAAGTAGATATAAGTAAAATGTAAATATTGTAAATAGTAGATAAGTAGTAGGTATTTGAGCGAAAACAGAGGTTGGCAAGCGAGGCAATGCAAAAAAGTAGGGATTTGCGAGCGAGGCGAGGCGAAGCGAGGAAGGCAAGGCGATAAGAGCGTGCGGCTTAGAGATAAGGTATGGATGAATGTTAGTTTTTAAGGGTTAGTTTTAAGAAAAATCTGTAAAAATGGAAGTGTAAGCAAGTCAATTTTTTAAGGCCAGCAGGCTGAAAAATAAACGTTTATCTATCTGTACTCACTTAACTTTTCACTTCTCCCCAGAATAAAACTGATCTCATTTGAAAAAGACCGTCACTGGAAACGGAAGCCTCCCTGTATATATTTATTAAAATCCTATCCCTGAAATTAAGACTTGCTCTAGATTGATCAACGGTGTTCAAAATCAATTAATAACATGGACATACACAAAAATGATATAAAAGGAAATTTTATCATTAATTAATATATGCAACGAATATTTCTTTTTCTAGATTCCGAATTTTCAAAGAAGCTATAATGTTATAATTGATTGACTATTCAGAGGAAAGCAAATGACATAGAAACAGTGTTTTCGTATCCGCTGCAAGTCACAAGTATATCAAAATTCAAGAACTAGAAAGTGAATCGTGATCGAAAAAAGTGCACGAATGTCTGGACATCAAATCGCGACGTTTCGTAAGTCGACGTGTGTGGAACTGGGGTGATTTCATGCAAAGACGCATTGATCAAATACCGCAAGGAAATTGATCGCATAGCTATGCAAAGTCTCGATTCACATTAGTTTCGGTTAAGTGAACCTTCGTGGCGACTGGGCGGCGCGTGTGACTGTTGAATGGTGAGGAGTGGACCAAAATACGGATTAACTATCCATGGAAAACAAATGGTCAGAAGTAAATTACCTAATATTTATTTAGACGATCCCTCGTTTTCTTTCTCTCTTCCTGTCTCTTGCTTCCCGATCACGATAACTAGAACGAGATTCTCGGAATTTTGCATACGCTTTGAGCGTTAAGACCAACGACAATATTGAATTCGGCCCGTCAATCTCCTACGCAGGGGGATGAGACGGTAGTTTTTAAGGGTGATTTAACATCATTACCTTTCTTATGTTCTTATTTTTTTTTGTCACCAACATGTAAAAATTGGTAATATCATGTGACGTTGTAGATTCTCTACAACTCACAAAGGCCAGTTCGAGTCAAATATTTTTAAATAAAAGCTCTGGTATTTTTTTATTATGTTGGCTGATTATGTTAATCTTATGGGCATAAAGCCCCTCTGATTTTCTTTTTTTTGTAATTTCTTGATTCGCATCCAACTTCGCATCCAGGATCCCTACATAAATCCCGGGAGATGTCACCCTCTTTACCGCCAACCCATCCGCTTACTACTAGAGATGGAATGGAACCACTCTGTTAAGGCAACCCCTTTTGACATCCGTGGCAGGAAATACAGATCTGCCACTAAAGGATAAGAGGTACACCAATTATTATCGCAGGTCATCTGAGACCATAGGCACGCCCCTGAGAAGGACCGACCCAGGCACTTACCACCCTAAGTTCACAAAAGGGTAGGTAATTTCGCCTCAAATTGATTATTATTTTCTTACTGACGTTCTGTTGAAGTGCAGACATTTCTTTGCTCATATGCCATTTTTTGTGTTATACATTTATCGGGAGCATCGACGAAGTCCATTCCGCACCTGAAGCACAGAGAAAAGGGCTCCTCGTCCTCCACCTAGACACCGGGATACAGCTAGCCCTGAACGCCCGAAAGAAATATTCTCGCCTCTCCCACCATGGCGGCTGGTAAGGACTGGAGAAAGGGAGAAAGACCATCGAAAGGACGAATGGAAAGCGGACCTCATCGGCTGTCTCTCTCCCGACCGTGCGAATCATAGAAAATGAGCTTGCGCGCGCCAGCCTTCTTCCCCCTTGTAATCACGTGATCATCTGCTTTTTTATATACGTCGGTACGTACGGGAGACGCTCTCTTTGTGCCTTGTAACCTTCGAGTGACATATTAGAAGCGGTTTCCGGCATCAATTTCTTAAGGTAGGACCACGTTTTCCCTAGTGATTTGGCCAAGTCGTTTCCATAATTCATTTTTATCATACCTTTTGTTCTCCTTGGCTGAATCACATTATCTATTATTTTTGCAACTTCTAAACCTGACTAATATGTGATTAGGAAATAAAGCGATCCGGAGTGCCGAAATGTTAAACTTTAATCCCCAATTTATTGTGTAATTACCGATCCCCTCTCCCCCCTTAAAATTCAGTGTACCGCTATATCGTCTGCTGGGAGAAGGACTGTGCCGACTCGACTGAGCGCTGAAAACTGTGCCGATTCGGCTCGGTGCTGAAAATTGTGCTGATTCGTACAAGTCGCGAAAACTGTGCCGACTCGGATAAGTTTTGAAGAATGGGCCTTTTCAACAGCGATAAATTTTTGCTCCGTTTTAAGTTGGCAACCCTTATGTTCTACATACTAAAATACATACGTATTTTTATATATATATACACACATATATATATATATATATATATATATATATATATATATATATATATATATATATTACAATTATAATATTCTAATTTTTATTATATAACAATAATAAATTATATAATGATTATAATATTATATTATAATTAAAATTTACATATATAATTATAATAAATAATTATGGAAATGTAAGTAATTCCTTTCAACATTATTCTTTTGAAAGCGAAAAATCTCTTATTAGAAAATAAGAAATTATACATTTCGTATCTTATATAGTTTGACTGGAAATTGGAATTTTTTATTTTTCATTATTTTTGTTGTGTGATCAAAGTTTGAATTTTCCATTTTCCACGAAAATTCAAAAAGTTGTTACAACAATCTTGTAGGGTGTTCAAAAAGCAATGTTTCTCTCCTCCTGACTTTTTTCTCATAACTCTAACTTTTTGAACTTTCATCCAAAACGTTTTACACTACTTGAAATATTTATACATTTTTTATTATTTAAGAAATTTTTCCATAACTTGTATATATTCAATAAAATCAATCAAATTTATCATAAAATTTTTTTACAATATTTTGAAATAGAAAAAAATTGCTTTTAAAATCTTCGAGAGTATGTTTTGATAATTGTGTTAATTATCAATTTTCTTAGGAATCAAAATAAACTCTTTTCAGTATTATGAAATATTTCGAACATTTGTTAAAACTTCTCAATACATCTTAAAGTTATTTACAAATGAAATTGTTTTTAAATAAAAGAATTAAAATTGTAAAGTTCAAATTCTAGCTATTTTGATTTTGTAATTACTTTAATACCATTTAAAATTCATAAAAATCTGTTAAATTAGATTTCAAAATATTCAAAAATCTACATTGTGTTTTAGACTATTTGAAATATTTATACATTTTTTATTATTTCAGAAATTTTTCCATAACTTGTAAATATTTAATAAAATCAATCAAATTTTTCATAACATTTTTTTACAATATTTTGAAATAGAAAAAAATGGCTAATCAAATCTTCGAAAGTATGTTTTGATAATTGTGTTAATTAGCAATTTCTCTTAGGAATCATGATAAACACTTTTCAGTATTATGAAATATTTCGTACTTCTTAAAAAGGTAATTTTTTTAAAACTTCTCAATATATCTTAAAGTTATTTAGAAATGAAATTGTTTTAAAATAAAAGAATTAAAATTGTAACGTTCAAATTGTAGATATTTTGATTTTGTAATTATTTTAATACCATTTGAAATTCATAAAAATCTTTTGAATTAAATTTCAAAATATTCAAAAATCTACTTTTTGTTTTAGACTATTTGAAATATTTATACAATTTTTATTATTTTAGAAACTTTTTCATAACTTGTATATATTTGATAAAATCAATCAAATTTTTCATAATTTTTTTTTACAATATTTTGAAATAGAAACAAATTGATTATAAAATCTTTAAGAGTATGTTTTGATAATTGTATTAATTATCAATTCTCTTAGGAATCACATTAAACACTATTCAGTGTTATGAAATATTTCGTACTTTTTTTAAAACTTCTCAATATATCTTAAAGTTATTTACGAATGAATTAAATCTATTACGAATGAAATTGGTTAAAAAAAAAAGAATTAAAATTGTAACGTTCAAATTGTGGATGTTTTGATTTTGTAATTATTTTAAGATCATGTAAAATTCATAAAAATATTTTAAATTAAATTCTAGAATGTTCAAAAATCTTCTTTTTGTTTTAGACTTTTTGGAATATTTATAAATTTTATATTATTTTAGACATCTTTTCATAACTTGTACAAATTTAATAAAATCAATCAAATGTTTCATAAAACTTTTTTACAATATTTTGAAATAGAAAAAAATTGCTTATAAAATCATTGAGCGTATGTTTTGATAATTGTGTTAATTATCAATTTTCTTAGGAATTATAATAAATACTTTTCAGTATTATGGAACATTTCGTACTTCTCAAAAGGCAAATTTTTTCAAAACTTCTTAATATATCTTAAAGTTATTTACAAATGAAATTGTTTTTAAATTAAAGAATTCAAATTGTAACGTTCAAATTGTACATATTTTGATTTTGTGATTGCTCATTTTATATGAAGATACTATTATTACTACTAATTAAATAATAATTGTTTTTAAGTTTGACACGTAATGGATAAAAATTGAAACATTGTAGACTGAAACAATATTTTACAAAAACTTGAAATTTAATTAAATTGAATGTTTTCATTTCTTTAAGTACTGACGACTTAAATTTTTGAAAACTTCAATATTTGATTTTGAAATATGTAAATTGTTTAATTTTAAATGGATTAAGATTCAATTGTACAATTCAATCTCCGGACTCGACTTGTATCCCTAGCATTCACCACCACCAAACGAATCACTCGGGAATCAACCATAAGGTCCATAAGACGTAAGAAGTAAAAACTCATAGATTCAGCGTGAGTGACTCGTGGTGTCACGTGGTGTCACCCTTAATTGGTAAGGGGGGAACCGGGGAACGTACATAGCTGGCACAACGCCTCAAATTCTTAGCCACCGTCATCTAGCTGGTTTTCCTCTTTGAAACTGGAGCCACCTCCCCCCATGCGATGAGTTCTTACGACCATATCGTCAGCAATAATCAATCATCAATGTGCACATGAATAGTGCTTATGCCTTGGCTCATAATACGCAGCTCTGTTCTTAACCTAAAAATGATTCTAGACCGCACTTCTCGATTCTAAAGGATAGGCGGCGAATTTAAATCCAACAAATAGGTGAAGAGAGAATTGGCATCTGATGGGACTTTCCTGATAGGATTATATATTATTATAATTATATTTGTAATTTCGGGAAGCTACGATCATGGTTCCTTAAAGAAACCAATCTCGAAGCTACTGGAACGTGTACGTCATCCGCCTCTTTTCCTTCTGTCCTAGAAGGTAAGCGAGAGCGGGAAATTTACGCGTGATAACATCGGGCAACACTGTTCCTTGGAGTCAGGTCTCTAGCCGCGGATGACCTTACGCGGCAGACAAGACAGTTGGAGATAAAGGTTTAACCTCTGGATACTTTTTTAGAGCTACCAATCTTTGCAGAATGTTAAGAGGAACAGTGTTGACGGACCAGATGGAGCGATCCCAGAAGAACAGCCTTTTGCATCCGGTTCGCGATGAAATGAGCCTGACGCTGGCAAGCCAGAATCTTGTTGACTTGGCTGATAAATGAAGCTTTCATACCTCCAAGACAGCCGAGTATGGGAATTATGAGATGGACTTTGTAGCCTTGGTACAGCCTACTCAGTTCGAAAAGAAGTGCTTGATATTTCGCTCGTTTTTCTCCCTCCTTCGCCGTGATATTACCATCGGCTGGTGCCAAGAATTCAATCGCGTAAATGATCTTGTTCTTCAGATCTTAGAGGACAATATCAGGATTCGTAGCACTGATACGTTGAGTGGTGGAGAATGAGAAATTCCAGTAGATCTTACACTGATCATTCTCCACAACGGACCTGAGTTCCCCCTGGGCGTATGGCAAGACGGGCAATAGATCAACACCATAGAAATGCCTAAGATGGTAATATAACACTTTTAGAGCTGCATTGTGTCTCTCTATGTACGCGTAGCGTGCATATTTAGAGCATCCACTGAGAACATGTCCAAGTGTTTCTGGCTCTTGCTTGCACGCTCGGCAGTTGGTATCGCTTACAGGTACATTCATTATGCGCTCGCGGTAAACTAAGGTGTCTATAACGCCGTCTTGACAGGCAAAAAGAAATCCCTCTGTCTCCGATCTCAATCCAGCAGGCTTGAGAAACAGGTTGGACCGACCCATCGAGAGCTCTTCTCTACGTATGATGCCGTAGAACTCAACATGAAGGGGTTTGTCAGCATGTTCTCTGAGTAGAAGCGTATGTTCTGCTTCCTGTATACGACTTTTGAGCACCAGAGGTGTTAGCGATGCTAGGCCATGTGTAGTGTCACTGGAATTAAATGGGAGGTGAAGCTCCTCTGCGGCCCTATCTGCGGCATGGTATAGAAACGCCGCAGCATTGGCGACTTCATGTTGATGCACGAGTCGCATAAGGGAATCCGTGCTTTTTAGAACTGAGCTGACTGTAGCCAGAACCGTTCTTCGATGAAGACACTGTAAGCTTAGCAAGACTCTACCCCCCTTATCGCGTGGGAGATATATTCGAGGTACGGAAGATCTAGGATGAAGACTTCGTTGTATTGTCATCATCTTGCGTGTGCTTCGATCAAGTTGCTCTAACTCATCGACGTTCAATTTTACTGCACCAAACGTGTAGAGCAGTATAGGAACGGCCAGCAAATTTTTCTGAGAATTTGGCGATACCCTTTTTCAAGGACCGTTTTTACGTTATGCACATTTTGGGTTTCCGCATGCGGCATTTCAAGATATGTATATGTTTCTCCAATACCAAGATGTTGAATGGTATTTCCGCCTATGAGTTGAACATCCTGATCGTCACAGGATGATGTCCTTTCTAGTCTTCCTTGGTGTAGGTGGACGCAGGCACACTTGTCCAGTCCGAAGCTCATGCCAATCGCTTTAGAATACCTATTTACCGCCTCTACAAGGATGTTAAGGTCCTTTTTTGAGGAAGCAAAGAGTTTAAGGTCGTCCATGTATAAGAGGTGGTTGACCTTATAATCTCTTCTGTTCGGCGGGCCACATAGGTATCCAGAGCTTTTGCCTCGGAGCATAATAGATAAAGGCAAGAGGGAGATGCAGAAAAGTATCGGACTTAGAGAGTATCCTTGAAAGTCCCCCCTCTCATATGTGATACAGCTTGTAGTCACTTGTCTTTTGTCAGATGTTATGACAAATCTTGTCCGCCACAAGAGCATAAGCTCTTTTATGAATCTCACTATTTTTAGATGCACCTCCATGCACTCAAGGAGCTTAATAAGTAGCTGATGGTTCGTGTTATCGAATGCCTTACGGTAGTCAATCCAAGCCATGGACAGATTGCGTCGATACCTGATCGAGTCCTGGGTAATACTACTGTCTATTAACAGGTTCTCCCTGCAACCTGCCAGCCCTCTCTTGCATCCACGTTGTTCAACTAATACACTCCATACCGGCTCGATAGACGTTAATATCCTCTCTTTGAGGATGCCAGTGAATAGCTTGTAGCTAGTGTTTAAACAAGCTATGGGCCTGTAGTTCTTTGGACTTGACAAATCTCCGGTCTTAGGGATCAATACCGTGCGGCCTTCCACTAGCCACTGCGGCACGGGTTGTTCTCCGTTTAAGAAAGTAGTAAATATACGAGCTAGATGTTGGTGCGTAGAAGTGAACTTCTTCCACCAAAATTTGTTGATTTCATGTGGCCCTGGCGCTGCAAAATTCTTGGTTCTAGGGATAACTTTCTTCACTTCTTCAGCAGTAGTCAGTGGATACTCTTCCTCTGGACCTTGTAACCTTTGCCTTTGGCAAAAGTTACGAAAGAGAGTTACGAAAGAGTTATGAAAGAAAAATATCAGAAGCGTCTTCATTTAGCTGATAAGTATCTCCATATGCTTGCTCCCAGAAGACTTGAATCTTTTCTTGACTGGGCGGATTTTTAACTACACGTGACGCTTTATTAAACAGAAGGGAAGGATAAGTAGAAAAGGTGGAATTTTCCTGAATCCACTTAACTCGCCGTTCAAGGCGCTGTTTCGCTGTTGAAAGAGATCTTATTTTTTGCGTCCAGTGCTGCTTGATGGTTGACAGTTTACACTTGTTCAGCGTGTGATTTGCTTTCCTCAAGTTTCGAGCAAGTGCCCTAACTTTTGGAGTGAACTTTTTATTTGATGTTATGTAGCTAATCACGCACTGAACATTTGATGCATGCCGTCTCGCCGTTTCAATCGATTGGGTTGGACTTTGGTTTGGACAAGTGTGCCAAAATTCATTTGAAGGAAGGAAAGATTACTGGCGTTCCCAAGGACCCTGAGCTTGTGGATATAAGTGTTATTAGACATCTTAACACTGGAGAGACCTATACATGCCTGGGCGTGCCTCAAAGCCGCATTCAGAACGTAACATCAGTGAAGGAGTCTCTCCGAAGCAGATACAAGCATCTTCTTCGACAGATTTGGTCTTCCAATCTGTCGGCGTTGAACAAGGTATCTGCGACTAACATGCTTGCCGTCCCGGTTCTACTCTACTCGTTTGGGGTGGTTCAATGGACGAAGGACGAGCTTAAGGCCCTTGATGTCACCACGCGTAAGATCATGCATATGCATAAAAGCTTGCATATCAATTCGTCAGTTCCGCGATTATACATTTCACGCCGTCAAGGCGGACGCGGACTTCGGAATCTCCAATGTCTTCATAACTGAATTGTTTTAAGTACAGCTTACATCGTTGCGAATGGCAGAGATCCTCTCCTCAAGATGGTCAGAAAGCAGGAGATGATTGGCGAAGGAGCGTTCCTTTACAAAGCCGCGGAGAAAGCTGCCGTGACCATTGGCCTGAATTTCAACATCAGAAGTGAGAAAAGTGCATTACTCCATCTAGATGCTTCACGTCTAAAAGCCGAAGTAAAGAAAGCAGAGGTTTGAAAATTTTACCAAGAGCTACTCGACAAGCATATGCACGGAAACTTGCACAGAAATGTAGAAAAACAGTCCTTGTCAAAGGAGCAAGCTTTTGCTTTCCTCAAATCATTAGGGCTCGATTCAGGTACAGAGTGCTTTATTTTCGCATACCAGGACGGTGTAATCTCCACCTTAGTATACCGCGCCCGCATTTTATGTGAAGAAGTTTCCAGTGATAGGTGCAGAGTGTGTCATGCACACGCTGAGTACCTAGAACACATACTATCGGGGTGTCCGACCCACGCAGGAACAACGTATATCTATAGACATAATGCGGCCCTAAGAGTACTTTATTACCACCTTTGCCGCTCTTACGGTGTTGGTCGCGACCCTGCCCTGCCAAACGCTCCGAAGGATATAGAGTCAATTGTCCGAAACGAGAAGTGCCAGATTTTCTGAACCTACGATTTTCGGGCAGCAGTCTCCGTTGCGCACTCGAGGCCTGACATTGTTCTCCAAGATTTTGAGAAACAAACGATATTCGTGATCGAATTCTCAGCTCCGTCCGAATACAACATCACTGCAAAGGAGAAAGAAAAAGAGGAGAGGTATCAAGACCTTAAAAGAGAGCTGCAACGACTGTACCCAAAATATTCGGTACGAGTAATTGTCCTTGTGATAGGTGCTCTCGGAGGTGCTAAATTATCACTGGTTCGTAACCTTAAAGCCATATCCGCGTGCCAAAAATATGCCAAGGCACTTGCGAGATGGATGCAGAAAGCTGTCATCCTTGGGTCGCTTCGTGTCCTCAAGACACACGAGGGTTTCGCCGGCCCGTCGTTGTGATTTCGTCGCGCCCTGTGACCACCCATCTCACGGATGTGAGACGTGGCCATAGGTGTATTTTACCGTGGTTCTACTCGGGGCTATTGAGATTTTCTGTTTAGATGGCAGTTGCTCTTAGTGGTACCCTGCGGTGGTTGTTTAACTTTTTTTTCAATGTATATATACAGAGTGTTTTTTTTAACTCGAGACAACGAAATATCTCAAAAAATACGCATCCTACGGAAAAATGTCTGATATAAAAACTTTTTATTTTCGAGGGGGAAAAAAGATTTGTTGAAACTTACCTCACCCCCACCCCCACAGGAGGCAGGGGTGGGGGTAACTTTGTAATTTCAAATGGCAACCCCAATTTTTTATCACAGATTCAGATTCTCCTT
>CAKNXH010044112.1:0-14873 GCA_932178445.1 Andricus quercusramuli
GTCTCTCCGAAGCAGATACAAGCATCTTCTTCGACAGATTTGGTCTTCCAATCTGTCGGCGTTGAACAAGGTATCTGCGACTAACATGCTTGCCGTCCCGGTTCTACTCTACTCGTTTGGGGTGGTTCAATGGACGAAGAACAAGCTTAAGGCCCTTGATGTCACCACGCGTAAGATCATGCATATGCATAAAAGCTTGCATATCAATTCGTCAGTTCCGCGATTATACATTTCACGCCGTCAAGGCGGACGCTGACTTCTGAATCTCCAATGTCTTCATAACCGAATTGTTCCTTTACAAAGCCGCGGAGCAAGCTGCTGAGACCCTTGGCCTGAATTTCAACATCACAAGTGAGGAAAGTGCATTACTCCATCTAGATGCTTCACGTCTAAAAGCCGAAGTAAAGAAAGCAGAACTTGGAAAATTTTACCAAGAGCTACTCGACAAGCACTCTCCCTAGGGATCGCGTGACCTTGTAGCTGGTGGGAGAGCTTACGTGGCTCATTGACCACAGATCTGGAATTGGTGAACCTGAGGGGCTATATCGCGAGGTGTGGCTACTCTGGGGAACTGACGGACTCCGGTCGGTGAGACTCAAACTAAGGAGCGGTCCTTCTAGGGGGCAAAGCCCACTGGAATATCGAGAGCGCGAGTTCTCATGCTCCCAAGCTAAAATGTGATCGCCGTGTCGACAGCTGAATGGTACCAGGGTTAACAAATCCTTTGACATCCTGGCCTGTCCTCCTCAGCAGAGGGGGAAAGGCGGGGGTCTCGGAGGAGTTGCTTTAACGGGGACTTTGGGATACCAGGTCGAATCCCTTAGTATGTAGACCCGCCCTCCGCAAGCGGGGCTCTGTGGGGGGTGTTTCTTATTTCCCTAGCTTCTCGTGGGACAAAAAAATGTTACACAACAAAAATAAATTGCAAAACACAAACAATGAGGGATCCGCTTCGGGTCCCTCTCCCAAACCACCGCCAAAAGTGGGAGGCTCCGTAAGGGACAACCCACCAGAGGCGGTGCGAAACAATGATGATGGTGGAGACAAAAATGTCGAAGCCGTAGGAGTGCAACTAACGGAACTCTCCGTAAAGAAGAGGAACCGTAGTGGTGCACAAAAGAAGAGAGACCGTAATGCACGGCTCGCAAACAGCAGCCAAGGCTCCTCACAGGGGGCAGTGGCTGCGGGAAATTTACCCGGAGCAACTCCTCAGGCTTATTCTATAGGCAAGAGGAAGAAGGGCTCCGGAGAAACTCCCCCAAACAGGGAGTTGAAACGGCAGAAGGCCCTGGTAACACAGGGTCTTACATTCGCACAGATGGCCAACAACGCCCTGGTGAGGGTTGTCGTTGCGTCGGGTTATCCTGATGATTGTCTGACTCTTGAGGACTTGGACAGTTTGAGGGATGAAATCTCAAAAGGGATTGACGTGTTACCTCGCGAGGGACGCGCCCCCAGATTCAACGACATCTTCCTTAGGTCGGGAGCCATCGTTGTAGAAGCCGCTGACATCTGGTCGCGAGACTGGATTATCGAGAAAACCCCAACGTTCAGGCTAAAAGAAGGTCTGAACTTGGAAGTCAAGGGGACGGAGTGTCTGCAAAGGTACCGCAGAGCGACCGTACTGATTCCCGGTAACCCCGAGAGTCCGGCGACCGTTCTGGGGCGCCTGAGTTTTCAGAACCCGTCCCTACGAACTGATTCGTGGAAGGTATATTCCGACGGGCAGGGATCCAGGCCGAAGGGGAGAGGCTGGATTCTGGTTGTTGGACTTCCTGAATCCTCGATCAGAGCCCTGGCGGCTCTAGATTATCGTCCCTATCTAGGGGCGCGTAGGGTTACCTTCCGGGTGACCCAACTGGGATCCGCAGAGGTCCCAGAAGCGTCCGGAGATGCCCCGAAATAGCCTCTTAATGGCTGAGACGGGAATCTCCATTACGCAGATTAATTTGCACCACAGCAAAGGCGCCTCGGCGGTTCTAGCCAGACGCATGTCTGTGGTGCAGACAGCGCTCGCCCTAATCCAAGAACCCTGGTTATACAGGGAAAGGATTTGTGGCTTGTCAGGTGATGCCGGGGGACCTCCGCCTCCTAGAGAGGTGGAGGCTCTAATTCGGTATTGTCAGGAGAATAAGATTCCTCTTCTGTTGGGCTGTGATGCTAACTCTCACCACACGGTGTGGGGAAGCACAAACATCAATGACAGGGGGAGAGATTTAATTGAATATATAGCAGGCACAGAGCTGCGGATTCTGAATCGGGGTGATACTCCCACATTCCAGACCAAAAACAGGAGTGAGGTTCTCGATTTGACTCTATGTTCAGGTGCACTGAGGAGCAGGGTAGTTGATTGGAGAGTCTCCGATGAGGAGTCTCTTTCGGATCACAAACACATAGTGTTCCGATTAACCCTAGGAAAACCGGTGGTTTCTAATATCAGAAACCCCAGAAATACACTTTGGGACTCATATAAAGAGGAACTCGAAGGGAGGCTTGCGGAATTCCCAACAAGCTATGGTACCATTGATGAGTTGGAGCACGCCGCGGATTTTCTGCGAAGGGCTCTGACAACATCATATGAGAACAATTGCCCCACAAGCACTATCAAGTCTAGGAAGGGAGCAGAATGGTGGAACACCCACCTGGAGAGACTCCGTAGAGAGGCAAGAATGTTGTGCAATAGGGCGAATAGATCTAAATTGCCTTCGGACTGGGACATCTATAAGAGGGCCCAGTGCGAATACAATAAAAATATAAGGAAATATAAGCAGGAAGATTGGAGGGGCTTCTGCGAGGAATCGAAAAGCATTCCGGAAACAGCGAAGCTCCACAAGATCCTAGCGAAAAATCCGGAAGCTCGCCTCGGGCTCATAAGGCTCGATAATGGTGAGTTTGCCGAGGATGAAGAAACAACGCTGAATCACCTGATGGAAGTTCACTTCCCGGGTTTTCAGCGAATCGGAACCGACCTAGAGGAGGAAGACCAGGGCCAGGGGGTGGGGAGGGCCGACTGGAGTTTCGCCGCTAAGGTCGCTGATTACAAAAAGGTGGAATGGGCCGTAGGGTCCTTTTGCCCCTTTAAATCACCAGGGGCGGATGGCATTTATCCAGCGCTTTTACAAAAAGGCATGGATTTGGTCGTCCCTCCTCTGACGAAATTATTTAGGGCAAGTATAGCCCTTAAGCACGTGCCATCGGCATGGAAGGATGGCAGAGTGGCCTTCATACCCAAACCTGGGAGGGAGGGTTACACTGCTGCCAAAGATTTCCGACCAATCAGCCTAACGTCCTTCATTCTGAAGACGCTAGAGAGGCTGGTCGAGAGATACATTAGGGATGAGGTGCTTTTAGCCTCCCCGTTGCATAGAGGGCAGCATGCTTTCCAGGCAGGCTGCTCGGTAGAAACTGCGCTTCATGCTGTTGTAGCAAAATTGGAGCAGCAGTTGGAACAAAAGGGGTACGCTGTGGGCGCTTTCTTGGATATAGAGGGTGCCTTCAGCAATACTCCTCCAGAAGTCATCTGTCGAGAGGCTCGGAGATGTGGCGTGCCAGTTCAGCTAGTATGCTGGATAGGAAGTATGCTACGCCGAAGAAGACTCGAAACCAGATGGGGTGAAGGCCTAGTAAGGGGGATAGCTCCGCGGGGGTGCCCACAGGGGGGTGTCCTGTCGCCCCTCCTGTGGTGCATTGTAGTGGTAATCCTAGTTAGGGGGGCTCATCTGGAAACACTGATGGGTCTTATAAGGTCGGCGCTGCGCATCGTAGAGCTCTGGTGCGATAGCACAGGGCTCTCGGTCAATCCGGAAAAGACCAACCTGGTCATTTTCACGAGGAATTATAAAGTTCCGAAAGCTGACGCTCCTGTATTTTGTGGTGGGAAGCTGACGTTTTCAGACTCGGTTAAATATCTAGGAGTAATCCTGGATAGCAAGCTGAGCTGGGCGAAGCACCTGGAGACCCAATGCAGGAAATTTGTCATGACTTTTTGGATGTGCAGGAGAGCCTTTGGGTTGACGAGGGGGTTAGGGCCTAAAATGCTTGCATGGCTCTACGCTGCTGTCTTAAAACCCAGGCTCCTACATGCGGCCGTGGTCTGGTGGCCACGAGCGGAATATAAAACAATGCAGGACAGGCTGCGAAGATTACAAACGCTAGCATTTAGGGGTTTGACTGGAGCAATGAGGACTGCGCCTACAGCGGCGATAGGATTCATGCTCTGTGAAGAACCCCTACATGTTGCGATAACCGCCAGAGCGGCTCATGCGATGGGCCGCCTGACAAGAGCAAATAGATGGACTCCGGGGACTAAACACACTAGACTCCCGAGTGATATCAGTACACTGCCGATTCTACAGATGAGGCAAGATAAAATAACAAAACGCTTCAACTTTGCCAGAGCTTTCCGCGTCTGTATCCCAAGTAGAGATCTGTGGAAAGAAAACGGTAACCCGCTCCTCCAGGGGGAAATCTGGTATACGGATGGCTCCAGGGGAGAGGGAGGGTCAGGAGCGGGAATGTATGACAGTAAGAAAGGAAAAGGAATAGGGATCACACTTGGGCGACATGCCACTGTCTTTCAAGCGGAGGTCCTGGCCGTCCTTCGCTGTGCTGAAGTACTAATAGAGGAAAACGCTGCTGGCAGACAGATCACGATCTGTTCGGACAGCCAAGCGACACTAACTGCAATCAGGAAACCAGACATAACATCAGAACTGGTTTGGGAATGCAAAAAGGCATTAAACCAACTTGCAGAAAGAAACAAAGTTGCTCTTATATGGGTCCCTGGCCACACAGGGATCAAGGGCAACGAAAAGGCGGACCAGTTGGCAAAGTGCGGCGCAGCGGGCGAATTCGTAGGACCGGAACCGGTACTGGGAATAGCGTCATGCAGTGTCGGGATGGCTATTAAAAACTGGATCCGAACAAAACACAGGGAATACTGGGAACAAACCAAGGGGTGTCGTCAGGCGAAATCCATCCTGGGGTATACCTATAGGATGGACAGAGCCAGGGAAATCCTGAGTTTACCCAAGAAAGACATAAGGACAGTGGTACGGACCCTGACAGGGCACAATCACTTGAACTATTATATGCACAAAATGGGGTACAGCCCCACGACAGAGTGCAGGAGGTGCGGCAGGGATGACGAAACATCCCTGCATGTATTATGCCATTGCCCGGCATTAGCTAGGCTCAGGCAACAGACCCTCGGTGTCCATTTTATGGAAACAGAGGAAATCGAAACGCGATCGGTGGTCGACATACTAGGCTTCGTCAAGAGGTCTGGGGTCAACTGCTGAGAGTGAAGAAGTAAGGGTGTGGCACAATAGGCTTTATAGCTTGAGCGCCAGGGGAGTTCTCTAATGGATTTCCCGCCCGTATTAAACCTAACCTAACCTAACCTACTCGACAAGCATATGCACGGAAACTTTCACAGAAATGTAGAAAAACAGTCCTTGTCAAAGGAGCAAACTTTTGCTTTCCTCAAATCATCAGGGCTCAATCCAGGTACAGAGGGCTTTATTTTCGCATGCCAGGACGGTTTAATCTCCACCTTAGCATACCGCGCCCGCATTTTATGTCAAGAAGTTCCCAGTGATATCTGCAGAGCGTGTCATGCACACGCTGAGTACCTAGAACACATAATATCGGGGTGTCCGACCCACGCAGGAACAACGTATATCTATAGACATAATGCGGCCCTAAGAGTACTTTATTACCACCTTTGTCGCTCTTACGGTGTTGGTCGCGACCCTGACCTGCCGAACGCTCCAAGGGATATAGAGTCAATTGTCCGAAACGAGAAGTGCCAGATTTTCTGGAACTACGATTTTCGGGCAGCAGTCTCCGTTGCGCACTCGAGGCCTGACATTGTTCTCCAAGACTTCGAGAAACGAACGATATTCGTGATCGAATGCTCGGCTCCGTCCGAATACAACATCATGGCAAAGGAGAAAGAAAAAGAGGAGAGGTATCAAGACCTTTAAAGAGAGCTGCAACGACTGTACCCAAAATATTCGGTACGAGTAATTGTCCTTGTGATTGGTGCTCTCGGAGGTGCTAAATTATCACTGGTTCGTAACCTTAAAGCCATACCCGCGTGCCAAAAATATGCCAAGGCACTTGCGAGATGGATGCAGAAAGCTGTCATCCTTGGGTCGCTTCGTATCCTCAAGACACAGGAGGGTTTCGCCGGCCTGTCGTTGTGATTTCGTCGTGCCCTGTGACCACCCATCTCACGGATATGAGACGTGGCCATAGGTGTATTTTACCGCGGTTCTACTGGGGGCTATTGACATTTTCTTTTTAGATGGCAGTTGCTCTTAGTGGTACCCTGCGGTGATTGTTTAACTTTTTTTAAATTATGTATATATAATTTGAAAAATAGTTAAACAACCACCGCAGGGTTCCACTAAGAGCAACCGCCATCTAAAAAATGTGATGTTGTATTCGGACGGAGCCGAGAATTCGATCACGAATATAGTTCGTTTCTCGAAGTCTTGGAGAACAATGTCAGGTCTTGAGTGAGCAACGGAGACTGCTGTCCGAAAATCGTAGTTCCAGAAAATTTGGCACTTCTCGTTTTGGACAATTGACTCTATAGGCCGCATTATATCTATAGATGTACGTCGTTCCTGCGTGGGTCGGACATCCAGATAGTATGTGTTCTAGGTACTCAGCGTGTGCATGACACGCTCTGCACCTATCACGGGGAACTTCTTGACATAAAATGCGGGCACGGTATGCTAAGGTGGAAATGACACCGTCCTGGCATGCAAAAATAAAACCTTAAGTAACTGAATTGAGCCCTGATGATTTGAGGAAAGCAAAAGTTTGCTCCTTTGACAAGGTCTGCTTTTCTACATTGCTGTAAAAGTTTCCGTGCATATGCTTGTCGAGTAGCTCTTGGTGAAATTTTCCAACCTCTGCTTTCTTTACTTCGGCTTTTAGACGTGAAGCATCTAGATGGAGTAATGCACTTTCCTCATTTCTGATGTTCAAATTCAGGCCAAGGGTCTCGGCCGCTTGCTCCGCGGCTTTGTAAAGGAACGCTCCTTCGCCAATCATCTCGTGATTCCTGACCATTTTTAGGAGCGGATGTCTGCCATTAGCAACGATGTAAGCTGTACTTAGAACAATTCGGTTATGAAGACATTGGAGATTCGGAAGTCCGCGTCCGCCTTGACGGCGTGAAATGTATAATCGCGGAACTGACGAACTGATATGCAAGCTTTTATGCATATGCATGATCTTACGCGTGGTGACATCAAGGGCCTTAAGCTCGTTCTTCGTCCATTGAACCACCCCAAACGAGTAGAGTAGAACCGGGACGGCAAGCATGTTAGTCGCAGATACCTTGCTCAACGCCGACAGATTGGAAGACCAAAGCTGTCGAAGAAGATGCTTGTATCTGCTTCGGAGAGACTCCTTCACTGATGTTACGTCCTGAATGCGGCTTAAACTATATATACTCAAACTCCGAGTTAAAAACGGGTTTCGGGCATTGCTTACCGCATATCTCGGAAGTATCAAAACGTAAACAGGCAGGGTCGCATAATGGCTTTCTGTCGGATTGCCAGGCATGTCGTAACTTGACGCAACTAACGTGCGGATAGTGCGTCCCTCCTGCTTGTTTGTTACGCTTCAATCAGCAACCTCTTGCTGTGCAGATCAGCACATTCCGAAGCCAGCAGTTCTGGGAATGACATATAGTGAGGCGCCTTAACTCGGATTTTGAGTATGTTATAAGCTTTATGTGTTTATCAAGTGAACGATAGGGGGATCTCAAATTTTCTTGCTAATCGTGATATGCGCCTGTGCTTTAACAATGAGTTAAATATCTAGTTATTTCAGTTCAACATCTCAGATAGTAAAACCAAATATATAATTTCATTTAAGCCTTAACATCTCAGCAAAATACTTTTAATATCTAGGAAGGAGAACTTACACCCTTCGGAATTTTTTTGAATTCACACTCCTTCCAGTAATAGGTCATTACCAAACTTGTAATATGCTAAAGTAATAAGTTTCGCTTCTCAGCCATTCTCGAGAAAAAAGGCTTTTAAAAAATCCACGCCTATTACATGGACGGCGATGAGAAAGTCTTTCAACTGTCGGTTATCTGACGCTGTAGCGCTCCCAGTTTTTATCCACAAAGTCTGGGCTCGATTCCCGTTGCGTGCATTGTTTGCCAAGTTATTATGATTTTAATTTTTTATTGCAATTTACTATTATATATATGTGAATTAAGCCAAAATAATTACCCTTAACCAGTTTTTTCATACAAAAAATAGGTTTATCAACCTTTACCACTTTTACTCCAAGTTTTTATTTTTATTGTAATTTTTCTTCATTCAATTGAACATTTATATTTTGGATATTATTATTTTCATATGAGATGAAAATACATAAGAATAGAATAAATATTCAAATATAAAGAAATGGTCAAATATTTTGAATATTTTATCTATTCTTATTATCCTATTTTTATGTATTTTGTTTTTATCTCATATAAAGATAATATTTGCCAAAATATAAATGTTCAATCGAATAAAGAAAAAGTAGAATTTTATATAAATAAACTTTTCTTGAAGTAGAAGTGGTAAAGGTTAACAAACCCCATTTTTTAATGAAAAAACTGGTTAAAGATGAATATTTTGGCTTGATTTACATATATTTAATGGTCAATCGCAATAAAAAATTAAAAAGAAAAAAAATTTAGAAAAAATGCAGGCAGCAGAAATTTAACCCAGACTTTGCGGTTACAAACGCACACTGACGTCTAAACTGAAAATATACATAAAGTGACATTTTTATGAAAAATGAGTTTTTCATATAATGGGATTCTCAAGTGAAAGCTGCGTCTAACTGTGTTAATTAAAATTATTAATAATTAATATTTATTGCAAAAAAAGATTGTTTGTAAATGAGGCAATTCGAACAAGTTCAAAAATACAACATAAAAACATACGCAAAGCACTTTGCGTGTCCTAAAATTTGTACAAGGCATGCAATACGTCATCAGCATACAAATAAAAAAGAACCTGAAGAACTATGTGTATTTTTTGCTTTGTAAATGTGACCAAGTGCGGAGCGACTTTACAAACGAAAAGAATCGCTTGCTCTTATGTATGTTTTATAGTTTTTAGACTTGTGAAATAGCTCGGACTCTGATCGAAAATCCAAGGGAAATAAGTACCGACTAGATTCGGCTATACACTAGCGACGATCGTTCGGGTAACTTCGGGACAGCAGCAGAAGAGTGTCCAGTAAAGACGCGTGATAAAATTCCCGTATATTTCCCGCACACTTCTTCAAAATTCCCGTACATATATCAGACTTAAAAAGTGCTTTGCAGTATGCTCCTGTCAAAATGAGACTTCTTATAAACATAAAATATACACATAATAAAACTTTAAAATGGAAGTATAAAAATGAAACGTTTACAATACAAGTTGTATTCTCTGTTTTTCGTTGACAAATTAAAGTATGTTTAGCCTACTGTTGGTAATAAACTTTCAGCTCATTTTTTCAGTTTTACAATAATTATTTAATTAAACTAATAATTTCTTTCACACGATACTTCTGCGTTCAACTTACTGAATATCAAACCCTTCTCTTTCAAATTTCAGGATAACGTTTCAACGTTTTTTGCAACTACGGACAATAAGTAATTCTAATAGAAATGAAGAAATAACAAATTCGAATTTTATTTTTAAAATAGACCTTTTCATTTAAGAGCGGAAGCTTAGGCGCCACTATGATACTTGGCGGGTATATAAACGTTTCGAGCATATTGTCGTTGAAATGTACACTATCATACCAAATTTTAATGTACAATTAAATGAAAAAGATGTGCCAGGTGCCGAATTACTGCCTAAAAAGGTAGACAACAACACCATTTGCCAGTTGAAGAGTACTAGTTGAAGTGCAGAAAACAATGTACCAAAAAGGGAAAAAGCAACAACTTGTTGACCCGTATGTAGAATGTAGGTTATGCTTACATCGTGTATTAGTCGCATAATTGGTATAGTAGAAAAATGGTGTATCACATAGAAATGAAATTATCTGTATAAGGTTAAAAAAAATATATAAACAGGTTGATCAAGCATTTTCAAAGAAATTCAGTTGAACCGTTTGAAATTCAGAAATTTAAATGTGTAAGTCAGCATTGTATTTTCTATTGAATGTTGATGTGTAAATCATAATTGAAAAATTATATGTAGTGACTTAAAACTTTTATTTGCTTCATAGAAGCCCCCAAAGCTTGAAGACCTTGAAGTCATAGAAAACATTTTTAACAGAGGAATGATCCGTAAATGACTAGTTTACCCTCCGAACACTGTAAACGGAGTTACGCCACTGGGAGTTATGATTAGGTTTGTCAGAAAATCTCAAATGAAGCTGAAGCAAGTTAGTTTTCAGTATATTGTATTCGTCATCCTGTAAAGACAGTGCAAGTTCTAAGTGGTGTTTTTTTTCATACATAATGTTGGAGGCAAGTTTTAAAAAGTGTCCAGGAAAGTCAGCACATAAATTAATGAGGTATGTATGTATTACAATTACTATATTCATATTTTCACTTGGAAAAAGAGTATAATTTTATTTAATTGTTCGCAGAGAAAAGGAGACAGCTTATCCTGCTCGTCTTATAGAATATAGTGACAGCATGTATTTTTCTGCATTTTTTACAGAAAATCGTGTGAGAAGTGCAGAATGTTCTAACTAAACGATTTACCGAAAAGTATTCTCATATTTAGAAAAAAAATGCTGTCTTTGCTTATATCCGTAAATTTGCAAATTACTATTTTATCACTCTAAGAAAAAGTCTATTAACAGTAAAATTACGTTCCTTTCAGAATGCGTCCTTTGAAATTAAGCAGATTTCTTTTACCCATCAATATAATCGTTTCACTGTTCAAAGACTTATCCGTTAAATGCAAAACAGAAGTAGTTTTACTGATGAACGATTTCTTTTGACTTTGAAAAGAATTCCTTTAACTATTAAAGGATTTCATTTGTTGGCTAGCGGAGGAAGTGCGCATGAGTGAATATCGTTTAACAGCTAGTGTACACAAGTAATGTTCACTGCACGATTTATCTAATTATCGTGAAAGTGAATGAAAAAAAGTGCTAAATAATGTTAAAATGGATTTCTGGGAAAAATTAGGAATCCCAGATCGCGACAGGAAAACTTTGGAAGGTACGTGTACTGAAAAAACAATTTTTGATCTGCATAACCTAACTTTTCATTGCATTTCATTTCATCAAATGTTATAGTTTTTATCCAAAATGTAGGTTGACTTCAAAATCGCAATTTTTTCGTTTACATTCAATGTAACCTAAAAAATGCTCTCTGTTGTATAAAAGCAAGGGACAAAATAATTATTGCATGTCACCAAACAATAAAATAAGACTGCAATTAAAAGCAAAATTTGTCGTAAAATGTAAAAAGATTTTTATTTCATTTCGAGAAGTACAATATTTTTTCCAAAATTCATTGAAAATTCGAACTTATCGAAATTGCGATTGTTTTAAGATCCCAATTTGATCGAATTTTGATAGTATTTAAATAATTTTTGAAAGTATAGTTTTAAATATATACAACTGCAACTAATAACTTGCAAAAAAATTAATATTATCAAAAAAAAGTTTTATGATTGCTCATCAAATCATATTTTAATGTTCATTTAAAATCTAACGCCAATTATTTCAAATAAAATTCAAGTTTATTGTAAAATAATTGAAATTTTAAATGAGAAATTCCTAAAAAGAAATTATTTCAAAATATTAAAGAATATATTAAAACCTAATAACGATATATCAACTGATAAAATTGTAATTATTGGGAACAAAATCAAAAATTTGTTTGATAATTCAATATTTGCTGCGATTCTAGATTTTTCCAATATTTTAGTGAGTTCCAATCAAATGTTTGCAAATGTTGATTTTTTCAAACATTTCTTTGAAAATCAATCCAATTTCAATTATAATAATTCCTTTGTGATAAAATTTCGATCGAAACTGGGCAATTTCCTTTAAAACCAAATTAATTTTTTGCTTCAACTTTCAATTTTGGAAATATAATCGTAATTAACTTCTGATAAACTAAAACGAATAAAATATTTGAAAAGTAAATAAAATATTTCGTGAATCGCATTGAAAAATGTTCAATGAATATCGATGAATCCTTTGTAAAAACTGAAATCGTGATAATGTGGTATGAGGGGTGAAGTATTCTTTTTTCTGTCTCAATCTTCCGGTGTGTCAAGGTCATTTTCAAAAGATTAGTCAAATGATGTTATGCATTGCAGGACATCACATAACTCAAGATGTATTGCGTGTCATGGACAAAGAGGATTTTCAAAAGTATGATATCAAAATAAGCATCAGGGCGAAAATTATTTTGGAGAAATACATCGTCGACTTAAAAAAAAAGTCGAACGAAAATCCAGGCATCCTTAATGTTTTGCCGGTGAATAATTGTTTAAATCGTACCTCTCACGTCTGCTTTAGTTCTATTGAGTTTTTCGTTTTTTTTTTTTTTTTTAATTTCAATATTATTCTTGTACTTTTAAGATAGAGATATGTTGAAATTTTTAGTAATGAGATATATAACATTTACGTTTTGTGCCACAAATCGATATCATCTTTAATTATAATAAATGTTTAATACCATAGTAATGCAAAAAATTTCTGAACAGTATTGTGATTTATATTTTAATTTTCTTATAATTTACAGTATTGTGGAAATGAACAAACTTTCACGTTTGATGTGTTCACTCAAGCAAGCACAGTTGCCGAATCTGAGGAGACACTTCCGGTATTAGATCACACTATTTTCGATCCAAACATCAATTCTTCAATTGACGAAACGACTCTGGTTGATACCAAAGAAAAACGTATGACCTCTGATGCAGTTAGCCCGGATTCTAAAAAATTATGCATTGATCCACCTCCACGTGATCTCCCTCTCATTACGGGGCCTTCCACTCAAGCTTCTCTTTCCTTATGCTATGACACATTGCAAAAGCATGTAAGCTATGTTTTAAAAGTATAAGATTGGAGTTTTGAGTGATTGAATTGTTAATATTATTATTAGTGATTGAATTGCTAATATATCAAACAGAGCGCATACTAATCTCGCTAATATTTTTCCCATTTTTGTCCAGACGGAAGTTATAAATGCTGATCAATTTATTACTTCTTTTAATCGGCCAATAATATGTTATCAGTTATAAAAAAAATATTGAAAAAATGTATCAAAGTAACGTATAGCCACCGAAATATTTCCAAGACTGTACTCAATACCTCACCGATAATGGAAAAAATTACTCAAACAATATTAGAAATATCCCTAATTTTACTAAGATTAATATTTTTATGAATTCCTTTTCCAATTTAAATCTAAATTGATGATGCTTTTTAACTGAAAAAAGTGGGATCCGTTTCCAAGAAAAACCTTCTCCTCAAATTTTCGAAAGTTTTTTTTCTGTTTTCCAGGTCCTTTTAAAGTTATTGCAAGAAAATCTTGAAGGTCAAGCTGTTTTGGCCAAGTACAAACAAGAATTGATGCTCGACGATCGTGATAGGACAACCATTGTTTCGATCCTTATCAATAGATGTGTGGTCGAGAAAATCGCCAAGCCACCTCTGTTTCTTGAGAGACTCGCGAACATAATTTTGGAAATATTCCCAACTGAGACCAAAGAAATTTACCATACACCTCATTTATCTACCGGAAATGATACGAAAAACGCAAAAGGAAAATTACCAGATAAATGGAGAAATGTAATGTACAGGCTTCGAAAATTCGCGGACACGAAAACGAAGACAAATAAGAAAAACGTTCCAGTAATCTTGAACAAAACGGAGATCAATATTGTCGATTCTAACGTCGATGATCATCGTAAGTGGCTCGAGAAAAAAAGAGAAACTTGGGAAGAAGTGCGAATTCACTGGGACGCTACAGCGACTTACCGTTCGAAAAGATATAAGGAATCGACAACGAATGAAGAGATTTTAACGGAATGGCCGATTCTCAAATCTGCTCTCGCATCATGATTGGTAAATTGATTGCTATGATAAAATGATTATTTTTTATTAGAAGCTATTCAAAAAATTTTAACTCGTTGATATAAAAAAGTACCTCAGTAGTATTTGATTGTTATACTCAAATCATTTATTCTTGTTAGGTGGCTTTAGACTTCAGCAGATTGTATCCAGGTCGAGAGTTGAACGTTGTTAAAATCTGGGAAAAACTTTTTGGAGATCTCTACGCGCTGAAAAAAGACAAAATCGAGAAGAGTGACGGTAAAAAGTTATGCGAAATTTATGACTCTCATCTCGGTAAAACAAACGTTGATTTAGATGCTTTGCGATTGCTCATCTTGCCTTTTTTGCTGATGTCCAAAAGCAAAGTAAAGTCAACAGAATCAACCTCATTGCCTTCTTCTGCAGAAGTCCAGGACGGTTTAATCATTCATAGCAAAGCATCGCACACTGTCATATCCGATATTGAAGCAAGAGTGAACCGATACAAGAAAATGACATGCCGGGCTCAACCTTGCATTGTAGTCGTCGCTCCCCGTAGTTTAACCGAACTCGAAAATATCTATGTTTCATTGGAAAATCAGTTGTGGAGTATGAGTAGTACGATAGATGCTTTGGAATTTCTCTTCCACTTGTACATCATTTTCAACTTGGCATATCCTACTGCTTGCTATCACATTTGGCTTTTTTTGCAGCAACTCCTTTTCGAAATTGACTTGCCAAAATTTGACAAAAAGATCCCAATAGTGACGCGTACCATTGCCGATTTAAAATCATTGCGCAAATCGAGAGAAACGAAAGGTAATGATCCGTAATCCTTC
>CAKNXH010044113.1:0-10934 GCA_932178445.1 Andricus quercusramuli
ATAAATTTTATAATTTGTTTGGAAATTCAACAAATTTTGTTAAAAGGATATCCTTTTTGCTTGAAAATTCATCTGTTTTGTAGAAATTTTTTTTTTTTTTTTTTAGTTGGAAATTCAAGTTTCTCCGTGGAAAATTTACTTCTCATTTAAAACTCATATTTTGATGTTGAAAACTCTAACTGAAGTCTTTTTAGGATGAAAATTGGACTATTTCTATTTAATTTGTCTTTTTAATTCAAAAATTCATCTATTTTGGTAGGAATTGCATCTTTGTTGGATAAAAAAGCAACTGTTTTGTTAAAAATTCATCCATTTTGGATGGAAATTCAACTGTTTTTTTGAAAAATCAACAATTTCATAGAAAAATTACATGTTGTTTAAAATTCATATTTGAATGTTGAAGAGTCAATTGACTTTTCATTTTAAATCATTTAAAATTATTTGAGATCAAAAACAGTTGAATTGAACCAAAAAGATGAATTTTCAACCAAATACTTGAATTCTCAACAGAGAAAGATTTTTCAGTCAATAAAGAAAAAAATTCCACCCATAATGTATAATTTTCAAGTAAAGAAAGATGCATTTTCAATCAAGAAGATTAATTTTTTACTATAAAAGACGAATTCTCAACAAAATACATAAATTTTGAACCAAATAGTGGAATTTTCAAGCTAAAAAGACGAGTTTTCTACAAAACAATTGAATTTTCAATCGAATAATTACATTTTTTACCAAAAAGATCAATTTTAATCTAAAAAAAGACAAATTCTCAAAAAAAGACATAAATTTTTAACCAAATAATTGCATTTTCAACCAAGATTATATTTTTTTAACAAAAAGACGAATTTTTAACAAAATACATACATTTATAACCAAATAAACTTCCAACAAAAAAGATTAATTTTCTAAAAAAAAAAAATTTTCCCCAAATTACATAAATTTTTAACAAAGCAGTTGAATTTTCAATCAAATTATTAAATGTGAATTAAAAATCTTTTTTGGTTGAAAATTCATCTATTTTTTTTTTGTAATATTCGTTTTTTTAATTTAAAAATGCATCTATTTTAGTATAAATTTAATCTTTCTTGGATGAAAATGCAACTATTTGGTTGAAAATTTAACAATTTTGTTAAAAAAATCATCCTTCTTGGTTGAAAATTCAACAGTTTTGTTGAAAATTTGTATTTTTGGGTTGAAAATTCCAGCATCTTAGTAGAAAATTTACTTCTTATTTAAAACTCGCATTTTGATGTAGAAAAGTGAAACTAAAATCTTTTTTGGGTGAAAAATCAAATTTTCGTTTTTTGAAAATTTATCTTTTTAATTAAAAATTTCATTTGTTTTAGTAGAAATTTCGTATTTCTTGGATAAAAATGCTTTATTGAAAATTAATCTTCTTTGCTTAAGAATTCAACTATTTTGTTGGCAAATTTTGGTTGAACCATTTTCTTGAGAAATCATTTTTTTGTTGAAGATTCATATTTTTAGTTGAAAATTCATCTCTTTGGTTGAAAGTTGAACTATTTTGTTGAAAACTGATAATTTTTAATTGAAAATTTAACCGCGAGGATAAAAGTTGAACTACTTTTTTGAAATTTTTGAAAATAAATATTTATCTCTTCGGTAGAAAATTCAACTATTTTGTTGAAAATCAGTTTTTTTACACAAAATTAATTTTTTCTGTTTAAAAATTCAATTTTTGTACAGAAAATTCGTATTTTGGCTTTAATGCTCAACAATTTAGGAGAACTTTTTTTTTCTTTTTTGATTTTTTATGTTTTTAGGTTGAATATTCAATTGTTTTGTTGAGAATTTAATTAATTTGTTGAAAATTTAAGTATTTTGTTAAAAACTCATCTTTTGTGGTGAGAAAAAAAATATTTTTTAAATAAATGAATAAATTTCAAACATTTAAATTTGTATATGAAATATTTTATTCCATTCATAAAAATATTAATAATAAATTAAATATAATATTAAAATATTGCAAGATTGAAATGCTGGTATTTGAATATTAATGGTCTGGGAAAATGAAAAATTGGTCAGGGAAAAATCAGGAAATTTTGAAAATGAAGTTTTCACCCTACAAAGCATGTATTATCTTAAATACAAAAAAAAAATTTCATTTGTTTCAAGTCCCATACCCTATTATGTACTTTTGGAAAATCATAAATTACGTACATTATGCGTGTGTGTCACTTTGACCCCACGGATTTTCCGACATTTTCCGATTTTTTCTGATTTTTTACGTTTTTTCAAGTATTTTTTCGAATAGTTTAATTATCACTGAGGTTTTGTAAATATTTTATTCCTATTTTGTATTGTTTCATCATCACTCATGATTTTTTTTCAGCCAAAAATATCGTTTGCTTCATTTGGAGGCATGCCCTTTAAGGGTTAAAATAAAAATATTTTGTTTTGTTTGTTTCGTTATTTTTTTAAAATATTTTGATAGGGCTTATAATCTGTTACGTGATTAAAGTACGACCCCTAGCATAAAAGGAACAAGTTCTAATAATCTCTAATATCATATTGTGAAAGTCTTCTTCGCATGCCGACGCATTTTTTTGCTACTCCACTCTTTTTAACAAGCTATGTTAAATTAAATAAATCACTTGATATAATATACCTATAGTTACATACAGTCCTTTTTCATTGTTCTGCTGGTGTGAATCACGTTAACATCTTAATGACGAGAATAAAAAAATGTCTCATCTACAATGAAACGATAGGATTACTTACATAGAAATGATACTGATGGGAAAAATGAATGAGATGCTTATAAGAACTTGTCCAATAGAAATTGCGATATTGCAAGTATGAAGAGCTGTCAAACCTCCATGTGCTTCGGTTGTGGGTGAGTTATGAACGGTTCGCTCCACATGCGGCGCAAATCTCCCTAAAAATGCAGAAATGTTTTGTTATATATAAATATATTTAAAATTTGAAAATTTGTGTATCAGGTATATAAAGTATTTAGGTCTCTTAATTTCCTTGACAAATTTGAGCCCTTTAATTAACAGATCTGATCAGATGTTATCTTATTTCTTTTTTAGATTTTAAACAAAGAAAGATTTTTCAGTAATGAAGAAAAAAAATTTCATCCAAAGTGTAGAATTTTCCACTAAAAAATATGAATTATCAACCAAGAAGATTAAGTTTCTACCATGAAATACGAATTCTCAACAAAATACATAAATTTTGAATCAAATAGTGGAATTCCCATGTTAAAATGACGAGCTTTCTACAAAACAGTTGAATTTTCAATCAAATAATTACATTTTCAACCAAGAAGATTACTTTTCTACCAAAAATATACAAATTTTCAACAAATTACATAAATTTTCAACAAAATACATAAATTTTTAACCAAATAGTTAATTTTTCAACTAAGACGATTAATTTTCTACCAAAAAAGAATTTTTTTTAACATATTACATACATTTTCAACCAAACAGTAGAATTTCTAAACTAGAATAATCAATTTTTAATCAAAGATGGAATATTTAAATTTTCATTGAAAAAAATTAAATTTCAATAAGAAAAGAATCTTCTACATTCCTTAAAAAATGCATTATTAACCCAAAAAGTGAATTTTCAAATAAAGGAGTTGCATTTTCAACCGAAAAAATGAATTTGCAGTAAAAAAATATGAAAGCGAATATGAAAGTTGATATTTCAATAAAAAAGAATTTTGATTTTAAATACGACGAATTTTCGACAAAATAGTTGAATCCTCAACCAAAACAGATTAATTTTCAAGCAAACAGTAGCATTGTTAATTAAAAAATTGATTTTCTACCAAAGTTCAATGGAAAATTTTTAAAACATACAAAATTGCCAAAATGGCGACGGTTTTTCTGAAAATTGCCCAACTCAATTTTCTCAAAAACTGCATCGTTTTTTCTCCTATTTTTTCAAGATAGTACTAATATGGTGAATATATCCTATTAAAGTTGATCTTTTTCTCGCGTCTTGGAGAGGAGAAAAAATTTTTTGTTCTTATAAAAAATCAGACATCATAATTTTTGCAAAAACGAGACGAGATACGAAAAAGTCATTCGAGATTTCTCTCTCTTTCCCTCTTGCGTTATTATAACAATATACAATTAAATTAATTAAATATTTAATTGATAAAAACAAGAAAGAATGTTTCAAACTTTTTTCTTCAAAGTGAAAAATATTCGAAGATATTAATCAATATTTTACATTTTTATATTTTTACATTACCTGATTTATGTTACAATTATTGTTATCTTATTAGTTTTTTTTTAAAGTAACATCTTGCCAATCAAGGCTAGCTGCTTGTGCCATGAAGGAATTAATTAATGTCTTCTTTGGACTTTAAAGGAAAAAGTTTGTAGGAAAATATGTTCTTTCTGTTGATTTACACTCTACTTATTATTTATGACAGCAGAAAATTTAATTTATTCATATTTTAGCGAATATTTCAATCATAAAGCAAGAGAGAAACAAATGTCGCGAAGATTTTCTTGTAGATCTTTTTGAAAGTAATAACTTTGCTTTATCAAATTTGTTCATAAAAAATTTGATAAAGATAAAGATTTGATACAAAAAAAAAAAGCTTTCTCCTCTCTAAGAAGCGGGTAGAAGATAAACTTGAGTGGAACATATTCACCATATTAGTACTAACCTTAAGAAATTTCAGGAGAACAAAAAACGCTTCGGTTTTTGAGAAATTTGAGTTTGACAATTTAAAAAAAAACAGCTCACTGATTAAAATTTTTCCGGTGAGTTTCAAAAGAAAATGGAAGGATCTCTCAGAATCAAGAATAAAATGCTAAAGATCTTGTTTACATACTACAATACTTCAATTCTGTCTCAAAATCGTCGAACTTTAGATGGAAATGACCTAGAGGGATATCCTTTGAAATATATGAAATTTATACAGGAAGTCTGAAAAAATACTTTTGACCTAGAAAATCTATGTTGAAGTTGGCATTTTTTAACAAAAAAGTCCTTTATTATCTATTAGATTTTACATTTTACGTGCTGCATATGTTTTTATGTTAATTCTTGAATGCCCAATCTAAATCTGACATTTAAATTAATATAGCTCAAAATCCAAAATGGTAGATTCAATATGGAGGACTACAATTGTATATTATTATTTATTTATTGAATTGTAATTGGCGGAAAAATTTAACAATTTACAAACGCGAATTCAACATGACGGATCAAAATTTTAAAATAAAACCGATTTGATTAAAAATTGCCATATAGGGGTTTTTCGAGTAGCTGATTTTAAATCCAAAGTCAAAATTTTTAATTTCAGAAAGGCGTATACAATATGGCTGATCGAAATGGTAAAAAACACTTTTGCACAATTTTTGTATACAAATCGCGTGCAATTTCGAATTTTGACTCTGGATTTGAAATCAGCGACCCGAAAAAACCCCCGACTGGTAATTTTTAATCGAATAGGTTTTGTTTTAAAACTTTGGTCCGCCATATTGAATCTGCAATTTTTAATTCAAAAAATTTAAACTTTGGATTTGAAATCAGCGACCCAAAAAACCTCCGATCAGTAATTTTTAGTGAATTTGGTATCATTTTACAATTGTAGTCCGCCATATTGGATCTGCCATTTTGAATTTTGATCTTTATTAATCTACATGTCAGATTCGGAATGGACATGCAAAAATGTATATAAAACCATGTGCAGCACATCAAATACGTAAAATATAAGCGTCCGTGATATTCAATAAACGTTTTTTTTTTTTGGCAAAAATTGCTAATTTCAACATAGATTTTCAAGGAATTTTTTCACAATTTTCCTATATCAGAAAAGGATTTGTTTTCAATAAAAAAAAAAGAATCCCATTAGGGCAAAGTTATTCCAGTCTAAAGTTCTACGATTTTGAGACAGAATTTAAAAAAGGTCCACTGTGCGATCGTCACCAGTCTTAAAAGTTCAAATACACTCAACTCCCGAATTAAGGACCCTCGCTATATGCTATTCCTAGAAGTGTTGGCCTCGTATGACCTCGGAATAAGGTGATGTTCAGATCAAGGTAGGCGTTTTTCACATTAATACTAATAGGAAACAGTTTACAACGCCACTGACTGCTTAAGTTTAGACGCCTCCGAGATAAGCTGAAGGCCAAGGCAAGCAATGCCCGAAAATGTGCTTAACTCGGGAGTTGAGTGTATTCCCATTTAATTCGATCAAAAATCAGAATTTCAAATCTAATTCATTATTAATTGCATAATTTCATATGATATCAAGCTGGTGACATTTGAAGAAATTGGAAAAGAAAGTCTACTAAAGTAGAGTTGTTATAAAAAATATTACCTTTAGATACGCCATAGTTAGCAGTGGCAACAGCGTAAAGGGCACGAGGTACAATAAGGCAGGCTGTGCAGCTTTGAACACCTCGGAGCTGACTGTGGCAGTAAGTAGACCGAGGAAGTAGCCGATGAGGGAGCAATGGAAGTAGCTGATACGACTGAGATGTCGAGGTGGAGGCACCCCTGCCTCACAGCCACCGGGCAAGAGTTGAGTCTTTTTGTACGCATCGTACCGCAATACAAAGCAAAGTAGGAGACCTGGCATCACGACATCACCGAGACCCAGCATCGAAAAGTGCCCCGCCTGATGCATAGAAGGGAATACCAATTTCCCAGGTAAAGAGAGCTTCGGTGCTTCTCTTGCAACACTTCCTAAGTGTAATCTTCTAGCGACCAGGCCCACTGGATTGTCCGCTGGGCGAGTAGCTACCTGTTGAATAAGAAAAATGCACACTGATCGAATCTAGATCTACACCTTCCAGCTAAAGAATCAAAGACAAACAAAAAAAGCCGATTGATTACCTTAACCATTACGTTTGTGCTGAATATGTAAGATGAAAAGAAGACCCAAAAAACGTCGTATATTAGAAGCCCCGTGAGAAGCAAGGTGGAAACCTTGAGACTAGGCAGACGGACGAAAGCTATGAATGCGACGCACAGACCCATCCCCATGGCATCCATGAGCAACCAATGTCCAGTCAATACCCATATGCAAACGATGGTGACACTTAATGAAAATGATAATAATTCAGCTCCTGTAAATCTCCCACAGACGCCAAATGATATTTTATTGCCGTCGGAACAGGGCCGAATTATGTACTGACACATTGGTAATAGAAGAAAAGCCAGTGCAACTGTTGCTATAACTGAAAGGTGTAATTGACATTTATTAAAAATAAGCATCCAGGAACATCTTCAAAGGAAAAACGATGAATTAAAAGTGGCTTAAGTAAGAGCAACTTACTGGCTGTGCAAATCGCGAAGAGCATCTGCATACTGTCAAAAAAGAAAAACATGACAAGCAGAGATATGGAAGCACCAAGAGGTAGACAAAGAGCGTGCATGGTGTCGAGTGTTTGAACACTTCCGCCCGCACACTCCCCGTTTCCTGTGTTTGGAATACCGGACAGAAGATTATTTCGCTCTTTCTCCTTTTCCCGTTCTCTTGCTTCTTGCTCCATGTTCAGCGATCGAAAACTGCCATAAACTATCAGCAGTATCGATATCAAAAAAGTGGATACCCTGGACGAGTCCATCATGGAATATGCCCTGAAAAAGGATTGTTCATTTAGTAAATCTGTTTACTTTGATCTCTCGAGGATCACATCCGGTGGTGTAGTCCTACAAGAAAAAGTGGCCTGGCTGTACTTTCCATAAACAACGTTACCAGTTTGAAGGGGGGGGGGGGGGGGCAAAACTAAGGTTTTTAAAAAGGGGGATTATAAGTGAAAATAACGTTACAAACTTAGATGACATTTAGAACTTAAATCCAATAAGAAAATTCAACAATATTTTTTGGTAAAAGCTCGTTTTCTTATTGAAAAGGCTACTATTATATTTTTGGTTAAAAATTCTATTATTTAGTTGAAAATTTGATTATTTTGTTGAAATAAAATAATAGATTAAATATTAAAATAAAATTTATATTATTAAAATTAAAATATTGTTAAAAAGTCAACCTTTTTATCAAACATGCAACTATTTTCTTAAGCATTCATTTTTTTTAGTTGAAGGTTCATCTCTTTGGTTGGAAATTGAACTATTTTGATGAAAATTCGTTTCTTATTTAGATGAAAATATATTTTTTATACTGACGATTTAACTATTCTATTTCTGGTTAAAAATTTATCTTTTACAGTTAAAATTTTAACTACTTGGTTAACAAATTTTCTTTTTTAGTTGAAAGTTCAACTTTTTGCTTGAAATTTTTTTTTGTAGAAATTTAACTTTCTTGGTTGAAAATGTATCTTTTTTGGTAAAAAATGCAATTGTTTGGTTGAAATATCAACTGACATGTGCCAAGTTGAGAATTCATCTTTTTTCGTTGCAAAGACGATTATTTGACTTAAAGTTAAACTACTTTTAAACAAATTAACTTTTCTTCATTAAGGATTCATAATTATAGTTGAAAGTTCAACTATTTACTTTTAAATGAACTTTTCTGTTGAAAAATCTACTGTTTTTTAGAAAATTCAACAGTTTGGTAGAAAATAGAACTATTTGGTTGAAAATTAAAATTTTCGGTTGAAAAAACATATTTTGGGTTTGAAAATTCAACTTTTTCTGTAGATAATTCGTATTTTTTGATAGAACATTAATCTTTTTGGTCGAAAATGCATCCTTTTTTGGTTGAAAATTCAACTACTTTGTTCAAATTTTTCTTTTTTTAATAATTTTTTTAAATTGTTTAAATAATATAAATGATTAAACTAGTGTTCAATCGAAAAATGTCATTAAGATCAATTATAAATCTTGTAATTCTTGTTTGAATTTTGGCTTAATCGAATAATAATTGTTATAATATGTCTAACATAATGAAAATCTTTACTCAAATTTAAACTAAAGAATCTTCAATGTAGACAGACAATTGTTCTTTATTATAGTTAATTTAAAAAACATTTAATTTTTATAGATTCAACGAAAAAATATTTTACCTTTAAAGATGTATTTCAATTATAAATATTTTAATTAAAGATTAGTCAAGAAAGTTGAATTAATTAAAACAGACAATTTGTAAGTTTAAAAAAGCTTTACAGGGTGTCAAGCGGTTCTTAGGGACGAAATTCAAGGTCTTTTCCAGGTGAACCGTTTGTTATAGATGTAAAAAATGAGGCATTTCATTTTTAATTGCCCAACATTTTTTAAAGAAAGCAGAACCGTAAATAAACAAATTCTTAATTTTTTGCGAACATAAGTCGTTCAAAATCTTTGTGAAATCTTGAAATTTCTGTGAAATCTTTTAGAATCTTTTTAAAATTTCGTAAAATATTTGAAATCCTTGAAATCTTTAAAATCCTTTAGATCTTTAAAATTTTGGTGAAATTTTTATGAATTTTCGGAAATATTTGTCAAAGCTTTCTTTAATCTTTGTTTGTGTGAAATACTTAAAATCGTTTAAAAACTTTGAAATGTTTTCAAATATTTCAAATCTGGTGTTTTGTTTCCCTTTTAAAATCTGGAATTCACGCATTCTTTTGAAATCTTTGAATTATTTCTGAAATCTTCTGTATTCATTTAAAATCATTAGAATATTTTTCATCTGTTTAAAATCTTTTGATATCTTACAAATCTGATTTACTATAACCTTTTTGAAATTTTTAAAATCTCTTGCAAGTTTCAAAAGCTTTGGAAATGTTTGAAATCTTTGTGAAATATTTAAAATCTGGTGTACACGTCTTTTTAAAATCTTTGAAGTCCTTTCAATCTTTATGAAATGTTCGTAATCTGTGGGAAATTTTTGTGAAATCTTTGAAATTTTTGAAATATTTGTTGAATTTTTCTTAAATCTTTGTTTGTGAAATATTTTTAAATCGTTGAAATCATTCAATTATTTTAAATCTTGGTGAAATCTTTTTAATAATTCTAAAATGTTTTGAAACCTTTTGAAATCGTTTGAAATCTTCAAAGTGTTTTAGAATCTTTGAAATCTGGTAGTGTACTGTACTCTTGTTCAAATCTTTGAAATCCCTTAAATCTTTTTAAAGTTTTAAAAGCTTTGTGAAATAGTTGTGAAATCTTTATAAAATGGTAAAAATGCTTTTAAATATTTTTAAAACATCGACATTTTCAACTAATAATTTTTATAATTTGCAAGTTGAATATAAAAAAAGTATACTTTAACATTTAATATTAGCTACCGGAGACGAAATTATCAACTTATACAATTATTCACAATATTCAAGTCTGTCCATTGCAATCTATAAAATAATCGATAGTCTACAAAAAATGCATAGAAAAAATCTCTTTATTTATTTTGTAATGAGTAAAAGATAAACTATATCTTGATAAATAAAAAACTTTTCAGTAGCAAGATTTCTTCTAAACGAGACGTTTCTTGCATAATAGATCAAAATATTTAAACTACTTTTCGAATTTCAATAAAATAACTGGTTTACAAGAGAAAAAAATTTAATTTAAAGGTTCTCGTGAAAAATTTAAGAAGATTTCCAGGTTTTCAAGGTTCAGAAAAAATTTAAGAGAATTTCAGGTTTTCAAGGTAGCTGGTCATCCTACTTCACTACTCGCAGTAGCATATTCTAGTTTTAAATAGAATAATTTTTTAGATTTTAAACAAACAATTGTATTTTCAAATATCTCATATTTAAAAGGAAAAGTGTAAAAGGGGGATTTTGAAAGAAGGGAAAACGCAGAGGAAATTGGGAAAGACTGCGCACCCTGATCTCTGGATTAAATCATTATAATTCTAAAGTAACCAAAATTAATATACAGGGTGTCTACTCAAATCCTGGAAAAAATTCCCTGACAATTCCAGGTTTTTTCCAGGTATCCCAAGTTTTTTCCAGGTATAATTTTTCATAACATGTAGCCATTCAAATATTTCGCATATTTTAAAACAATCGACTCGGATATGTATACAGTTTTGCGAATTTATTGTAAATAAT
>CAKNXH010044117.1:13822-29048 GCA_932178445.1 Andricus quercusramuli
GCATTGTGACGTTAACCCTTCGGAGGTATCTAAAAATCATAATTATGAGAACTATGACAACCCTATTACTCCAGAGCATTAACCAGCTCACTCAAACATATCATTCGAGGAATTTTGAGGCCCTGCCTTTACGCGAAGGCTAAAACTAGTTTTTGAGATAGCAAGAATTGTCCGGGTTCCACAGGTGACTTACCAGGTCGAGTTTTCACATTCTTCGGAGGCCAAGAAGACAGTGGCGATCCACATACTCCAGGCAATCTAACTTACTTGAAATTTTTATCTGAATAGAGAAGTGAATTTCAGGTTATAATAACTTAAAACGTATGTTTTATTACATTTTTAGCCATCGGACAATCGATAATTAATTTGTCTTTCTTTTGTAAATTTATTTCGTACTCTAATTAATATTTTAATTATTTGCTGAAAATAAAAAGAATTAAGTAAAATTATTTTGCAAAAATTTGATGGCTGTTATTCTTCGAATGATAATTTTTATTTTATGAATCTGATTACTATAAAAAAATAATTATATGAATGATAAAGGTTTAGAAAAGAAGGTTAAAAATTGTTTAGAGGCTATGTGGAAAAGGAAAAGAAGAAACAAAACAAAGTTAAAACATTAGTTCTCAGTATTTTGTTTCCTTTTTCGCTGTCATGGTTTGGGCAAATGAATTAGTTTCAAAAATTATTATTATTATAATAAAAATTTTGAAACCATGAAAAAATGCGACTTTTAATTATAATAATTAAATTAAGTTTTTGGCGATATTATTTATGAGCAAATTTGAATTCACTCTGGTCAAATTTTTATCGGATTTGTATCACCCTTACTTTTTTGGAAATGAGTTTTCGCCTTCACAAGGATACGGGGTTTAAAAATTTTTCGAAGAATGTTTCAGTGACCTGGTGAATTCTCTGCAGCAGCCAGATAGTCGTAATCCTCATAATTACGACTTTCAGATACCTCTGGTCGACAAATGTAGAAATAACTATGAAGAATGTTAAAATTCGAACTGGTGAGTCACCTGGGTACTCAACACCATCCTCTTTTTCCAGAAACTCGTTCAAACCTTGATAGAAATGCAGGGTTTAAAAATTCCTCGAAAAATATGTTTTTGGTGACCTATAGTGAATGCTCTGGAGTACCCACTCGAGGAATATGTATCAGTGACCTGGTGAATTTTTTTTAGCACCTAGATAGTAGTAATACTCATAATTATGACTTTCAGATACTTCCGTATGTCGAAATGACTTTGAAGAATGTTGTAACTCGACCTGGTAAGCCACCTGGGGAACCTAGACCATCCTAGCTTTCTCGGGCATGCATGTTAGCCTTCGCAGGAACGTAAAGTATAAATATTCCTCGAAGAGTATGATTCAGTATTCTAGTAAATTATCTGGAGGAACAGGTTTGTCATAGTTCTTATAATTACGACCCATAGATTCCTCCAGAGGGTTAACACCTAAACGTCTTGGAAGAATTTTTAAACTAGACCTGGCAATAACGTAAGGTCTTAACATTTTTCGAAGAATATGTTTAAGTTTCGTGATGAATTATTCTCGGGTGCACCTGGATTGTCGTAAAATTCTTATCATTACGACTCATAGATACCTCCGGAGGATTAGCACTTGAATGCTCCCGAAGAATTAAAACTTGACCTTGTAAGTCACCTAGGGAACCTGGTCCATCCTCGCTTCTTCAGAAACTGGTTTTAGCCTTGACAGAAACGCAGGGTCTCGAATTTCTTCAAAGAAGATGTTTGAGTTTCTTGGTGAATTCTCTGGAGCACCCGGGCTGTTTTATAGGTTTTAAAATTCCTCAAAGAATATGTTTGAGGGACCTGGTAGAGCCTCAGGAGCACCAGAGTGGCCTCAGACCGTGTAAGAAAGACCTCCGATCCTTAACGGGCCGTTAAGAGTCAAATACATCCGAAGCAACTTTAATCTTAATATGGTAAAGTCCTATTGAGTGACTGGTTTAATTTAGGTTTTCATGTATTGTTTAGTTATTTAGATAACACCAACTCAATATTCTTTCATTATGTTCCATCTGTTTCATAACGTAACGAAACAAAAGTAATGCTATTGTGTTCAAATATAACATAACGTAACGTAACGAAGTTTCGTTTGGATCCCTACTTCACTGATTTTCTTATAATGATTTTCTATAATGTTGATTTTTCTTGAATCGCGAAAAAATTATAAGAATTTCATTACAGGAAAATCATTAAAGACCATACTGAGTTTCCTATTATATTTTTTCGTAAGGGGGGATTACAAGGTATTGTAAAAGATTGCATGCGATTGCACAAGATTGTAAAGAGAGTTTACAGCAGTTTGCAGAAATGATTAGTCCCCAGATGAATACTTTTCAATAGAGATAAACAAGAATTTGATTAATCTATATATTGCAGGAATTACAATGACAGATGGACCAGAATGGAAAGAGATTCGTAATTGGTTCGCTAGACGATTCAGAGATCTTGGCTTTGGTAGAAGTCAAATGTTTAATCTTATTAAAGATGAGGCTGTGGAAGTTGTGGAAAATTTAAAAGAGGGTGGCGTTCGATGTTTAAAACCAATAACTGTGAATGCTGTAATTAATGTATTGTGGACTTTGGCTACAGGAAAGCGAATTAGTGATGAAAAAAGGTGATATAATGAATTTACTGTGTTATTTCTTCATTTCCTTTGAAATAACAATTTTCAACTCTTCAAGTCAAATCTAAATTATATTTAGCAAAATCATTTTTTACAGGCTAAAGGTCTTTGTTAATTTAATGCAAAGGCGAGCGAAAGCGTTTAACATGGCTGGTGGAGTTCTTTCAAGTCTTCCCTGGATTCGATACATTGCTCCAGAAGCATCAGGATACAATATTCTTATGAGTCTGAACAAAGAGCTTAAAAGTTTTTTAATGGTTGTTAATGAAAAGTTTGCTTTAATTGATAGAAATAAGTAGGTATATTGATTAAAAAGTTCGAGTTTAAAAAAATGTTATTTTAGGAGACAATTGAGGATCATAAGATAAATTATGTGCCAGGGAATGAAAGTGATTTAATTGATATGTTTCTTCAAGAAATGTATTCTGGGAAAGGTTCATCAGCTGCTTTCACTGGTAGAGTACTTTAGATCATTTTGGTTTAACAATTAATATTAAATATGTACGGGTCAAAAAAATATCTTCACATATCACCCCATAAATCTGTTTAATAGGGTTCCAAAAAAACCCCATAAGTAAAAATTTGGATTTTTCGAGTTTTTGGCGCTAATTTTTTAAATTTCTTGTTAAAAACATGGGTCTGTTGAATAGGAATCACCTTTCTTGAACCATATTATATAAAAATTATTCAAGATTTGAGGAATTCATTCAATTTACCTGTTTTGTGTACATTATCAGCATTATTTTTCAAGAAACACAGACAATTGTGACGAAAACTATTTATATAAGAAAGAATTGTTTAAATCGTATTTGTACGGGAATTCGCGGGATTTTCATCGTTGATCTCCGCTGGACTCCCTGTAATAGTTTGTAGCATATTCTGGCCTGCAACTATAAAATTAATTTTTTTTTTTGAATCGCATTATTCAGAGGAGCAGTTGGTTCTGATTTTACTGGACATTTTTATTGCTGGGATCCTTACAACCACCAATACGTTGGAGTTTCTTTTCCTGAATGTCCTAATTCATCAGGATGTGCAAAAAAAGCTTCACCAAGAACTGGATACTATTATAGGCCGAAACAGGTTCCCAGAACTTAGTGATAAACAAAAGTAATTTATTTTTATGGATAGACTTGTAATGTTTCTGGAATCAAACATTCATTTTAAAGAGCACTAACTATTATTTTTTCTTTTATTTAGATTGCCTTATTTAGAGGCAGTTTCAACTGAATCCCAAAGAGTCTGCTTGATCGGTCCAATTATTGGTCCCCGTCGAGTGCTTCGAGATACTGAATTATTAGGCTATTTTATTCCTAAGGAAACGACTGTTCTCATTAATGTTCACAGTACTCATGCGAGTGAGGATCATTATTCAAATGCTAAATCTTTCGTACCAGAGAGGTTCATGAAAAACGGATCGTTCCAATCAGATGACAACTTGATCTTGTTTGGAGAAGGTAATTAAATATTTTCGTTTTAAATTAACAGTTTGATCAAAACTTGGATGTGTATTAGGGTGGTCCAATTTATTTTCGAATTTTCATGAACAATTACAGGTCCCGCAAACCCCATGATTTTTAACACATATATCCCATAAAAAAATACGTTTTTGTAAAACTTATTCAGAACCGTCTATATTAGGTGTATCGAGTTGATTCTCAACATTTTTCTTCATAATTAGCCACATAATATGAGTCAAAAAATTAATGAGGGTCAACTCGATACACCAAATATTGACGAGTGTGAATGAAATTTACATCGACGTCTTTTTCTGCTATAGCATACACAGTTAATGGGTTTTACGAAATCTAAATATAATTTTTTAAAAATGCATTAATTTTTTGTGGGTACGAACAAATTGGTGGGAAGGGGAAATGCATGAAAATTTGGAGAAAAAAATGTCTTATACATTTTTGTACTACTCTAATATGTATTGTGTAACCACAATCTGGAATCAAAGTATGAGAGAAAAGTAATTTCAATTCTAGATTAATAAAAATTCGATTTTACAATAAATATTGTTCTTTTTTAGGGAAAAGAAGATGCCCTGCTGAAATTTTGGCGAGGTCAGCAATTTTTTTAATATTTGCTGGTGTATTGCAGCGCTTCGAACTCCATCCAGTACCTGGTCAGGAACCTCCAGCTTTAAATATTGTTCCAGGAATGACAATTTCTCCTAAACCTTATGAAATTTTACTCGTACCTCGAAAAGAAACCATCTAGAGAAATTCGACTTGAATTTTGCATTATAAAAATGTAAAAATTCGAAAAAACTCCTAGTCTTAGTGTTCTTCACAATCATATAGATAAAAACATATTTTTAAAAATACTCTGAAATATTCATTTAGTTTTTTTTATGGAAATTTTTTTTAGTTGAATTTTTCGTTCTTTATTTGTGATGATCATGTATAAACGGAAGTTTTTTGAAATTTTTATTTTTTAAAAATACACAGTTTTCTGTGTTTTTTATGTTTTTCTTACTTAAATTTTTACATTATTGTCAGAGAAGGTTAGATTTATGTGAGTTAGCCATTTTGGATGAAAATTCAAAAAGTGAGCACATTTTCAAAATTTTTGAGACCACTTTTTTTCAAGATTAAAAAATTGTATGTACGGTTATTAGTAGTATGAAAAAGAGGAACAATTTATCAAATTTTTTAATTTCCTTGAAAAATCAGAATTTCAAATTTTGACCACACAAAAAATAATGAAAAATCAAAGATTCCATTTTATGGCAAAACTGTACAAGATAGAAAAAAAAAATTAATTGACAAAAATTGCGTATTCAAAAAAGATCTACAAATTTGTTGAAAATCACTTTTTAATAGGACGCGTAGTTTTTGCATTAAAAATATAAAAATTAGATTTTCAGATAAACGACACAAGATACGAAAAAAATAAATAGACGAAATTTGTTTACCCATAAAAGAGCTACAAAGCTGCTATTAATTATTTTTTAAAGAATGCGTGATTTTTGTTCTAATCGTGAAAAATTAACACTGAAAAAATGAAATATTTGGGAAATAACGCAAGGTACGAAAAAAAATGAATCTACAAAAATTGTGCGTAAAAAAAAATCAACAAATTTGTAAGCGATTACTTTTTGATAGGACGCGTGGTTTTTTTTATTGGAATATTAACTGTTTAGTAGAAAGGAAAACTACTTTGTTGGAAATTAATCTTTTTGGTTGATGATTCATCATTTTAGTTGAAAATCCTCTTTTCTTTAAATTTATCTGTTTTGTTCACATTTTTTTGTGAAAATTAATTTTTTCAAATGAAAATTATTCCATGTTTGGTTGAAAATGTATCTTCTTCAGTTTAAATTTCAATTATTTGGTTGAAAATTCCTCTATTTTGTTAAAAATTGAACTTCTTTTGTATGACATGAATATTGTAGTTGGAAAATTAATTTCTTTTGTTGAAAATTTTATTTTCAAGATTTGTTTAGAGTTGGGAGAAACAAACTTTTTTTTCTGGATTGGAAGGGGGGTTTGAAAATTTGTTATTGAGTTGCAAGAGCCGAAATTTCGAATACACTTTTTTTTTATTGAAAAAGGGACGTTTTCAAGATTTTTATGGAGTTAGGGAAAATAAATTTTTATTAATTTTTTTTTAAATAGGAAGAATTATTTTTATTGAGTTGAAGAACAGAACTTTTTCTACAATTTTTTCCTGAATTGAAAGAGGATTATTTTTTTAATAATCTTTTCCGAGTTGGAAGGGAGAAAATTTTGTTTATTTTTTCTCTGAATTTTCACTCTTTTCTCAGAATTGAAAGAGGCGTTTTTTTTCAAATTTATATTGAGGGAAATTTATTTTAACTTTTCTAAATCGTGAGAGAAATATTCTTAAGATTTTTATCGGATATCTTTTTACTTCTATTGATTTGGAAGGAAAGATATTTTGATTTAAACTTTTTTATGAATTAAAAGAGTGACGATTTTAAAATTCTACGGAGCTAATATTATAATATTACCTTCTTATGATTTGTATATTATTATTATAATAATTATTTATTTTTCAGATTTTTATAGAGTTGGAAGGGACAAAATTCTGGTTATTTTTTTTTATTTTCAATCTTTTTAAAATTGAAAGAGGGTTATTAAAAAAAATGATTATTTTAGAAATGAGGAACTTTCGATTTGAAATTTTTTTCTGAATTGAAAGATAGGATGTTTTTAAGATTTTTATCGAGTTGGAAGCAAGGAGATTTTGTTTTTAATTTTTTCCTGAATTGAAAGGGGGTTATTTTTTAAAAAAATTTTTTGAGCCAAGAGGAAGGAAATTTGGCTTACATTTTTTTTTGATTGAAAGAGAGACGTTTTTAAGATTTTTATAGAATTTAGGAGAAGAATTTCTCATTTTTAATTTTTTTCTGAATTGAAAGAGGCCTCTTTCTGTTTTTATCATTTTTATTGTGTTGGAATAGATGAAATTTTGTATTTGTATTTTGTTTTAGTTAATTCCAGGGTGGAACTCTTCATTCTTGATCTTTTTCCTGAATTGAAAGGGGATTTTCTGAAATTCTGTTTGCGTTTGTATTCAGAAAATTTTTATTTTACTTGTTATCTGACTTGAAATAGGAATCGAATTGAAAGAGATATTTGGAACAAAAATTTTGTTGACTTGGAAGGAAGGAAATTTTGAATTTATGATTATTTTTTTAATAGTAAGAGGGAAATTTGTTGTCTGCAACATTTTTGTTTAGCTTTAAAGCAGAAAATTATGGTTTTTTTTCTGAATTGGAAGAGGGATACTTTTTACTTTTTAAATATCTTAAATTTTCTGGGAAAATGTGAACTGATTTTTTATTTTGAAAATACATTCTAAGAGGAAATTGACAAAGATTTCAAAATCTTTCACTTAACAAGATTAAAAGATTCCAAATTAATTTGGAAGTTGAAAATATTTCAAAAAAGTTTTAAAAAGTGTACTTTTCTGAATGTTTGGAAATGAAAATTTCGAAGCTTCTTAGGGATTTTGAAACGTTTCACGATAATAAAAAAAATTGTCTTAGAAGTCATGGACAAATTTAAACTGATTACTAGGAAAATTTTCAATACTTTCAGTTTTGAAAAATTGAATTTTAAAGAGATTTCAAAATTGTATCAAACGATTTCAAAGAAGATTTCTACAAATATCAAAAATATCTGAAAGATTTAAGGGAATTCATTTGAATTTGAAATATTTTTAAAAATTTTAGGTATAGTTCGAGTGAGTTTAAAAGATACGCAAAAACTGACAAAATTGTTAAGGTTTTCTACAGAAGTCGGTCCTCGGCCTCCCCGACGTAAACCAGTAAACGGCTTTTCGAAATTAGAAAAAATCAAAATCTTGAATTATCTTGACAACGGTCAGAGATACGCGAAAACTAAGTGAAATTTGAAGTAGATTATGAAACTGGAAGCAAAAAAGGTTCATTAAAAAATTTAGAACAAAACTGTTAGAGCTGATTTGAAAATAGTGTTGAAAATTATTTGTTAATTAATAAATAAACTAAAAAACTACACATTGTTTGCTGATCAGCCATGTATTTTTCTTAGATTTGTTCAATTTTTACTTTGAACATAAAAAAATGGTATAGAACTTGTCTATAAATACGAAACAGTCACTCTAAAGAATATTTGTAAAACTTCATTCTATTGGATAAATATTCAACTATTCTATTCCTATTCTATTCTATTCCTTTACACGTTGGCTCACCGCTCTCCCGTTTTGCGATGACTTTTTTTCGTCAAATCAGATGCTATGTCCTGTTTCGATATGATGTTCAGCTTGCCAGCTACTCAGAAACGTCGGTTCAGAAACGTTGGCAAGATTCTTAGTTGTTGTGAACGACTGCAACCCGGAACACCTTCTTTTATTACGATGAATCATCGTGAAAGCATTGAATCTATTATTAAAGAACTCTACAAGGAGAGTTTTCTTACTAAAACTAACACTTTTTAGTGAGTGTAGGTCTTCTCAAGCTAAGCTACTAACATTTTTAGCTTCCTTAAATGATGCAGGGACAACAACATCGTCCAAGCATTCTTAAAATTGAAAAATCATTTGGGAACATCTAAATCCAAATCAATTGTACATAAAATAAGTTTGCTTCTCTTGAAAGAAAAAATACAACATAGAAAAGGTGTCTTACACACTACCTCCAAAAAACTATTAAAACTTCACCTTTTAATATCAAACACCCTCAGATTTGACATTTGGTATACATTGGATCGCATATCACGGTTTGACAAATTACTTCCAGAGAAACACACAACACTTAACACAGTAGAAAACATCTCTAACGATCCTCTCAGAAATGAAATGATTTAAGCTTTGTCCGAAGGAAATAGTTTTGCAGTAGCTTTCTCCAAAATCCCGAAAGGAAAAATCATCAGCAATTTGGAATCTACAATATATACCCTTTCGCCCGAAGAAGCGAATTACATGCGGGGTAGGACGGAAAACATCTTACGCCAAGCCCAACTTCTCTCCTCAAACTTAACAAAACAAGAAAAAACTACAATGAAAGAACCTAATTGGAATAAAAACATCATAATATTACCCACGGACAAAGGTAACACAACAGTAATAATGAATAAAGAAGACTATAACAACAAAATCATGGATCTTCTAAATGACGATACATATAATAAACTTGAAGAACCCATAAAAACAATATTCAGCAAAACAAAAACCCTTCTAGAGGACTCTCAGCTTGACAGCAGAACAATACCTAAATTAATACCCACTAATCCCATCTCTCCAAAACGTTAGGGACTCTCAAAAATCCACAAAAGCAGCATACCACTCAGACCGATTGTCAGTGCGATCAACTCACCAACTCATAAGCTAGCACGCTTCCTCACCAAAAAACTGAATCCTCTTACAAAATACTCTAGCTCATGCGTCTAAAACGCCTTTGACTTGATCAAAAAGATACAACGGATTCATATTCGATCCCAATACATCCTAATGACATTCGACATAGTATCCCTCCACGAAGGTACCGATCTCTGATAGAATCGATATTTTTAAATCCTTTGCAAACTTCCCCTCCGATCTCATGCCTTTGATAAAACACTGTCTCAATAATACTAACTTTTCTTTCTTCAACCAATTCTACGAAAAAAAACTCAGGAGAAGCAACGGGATCTTCAATCTCACATGTAATAGCCAAAATCTTGATTGAACATTTAGAAACTAAAATATTCAAGCAAATCAAGCTCGAACCGAAAGGTTGGTGCCGTTACGACACTTTTGTCATCTGGAGACATGAACTAGATTAACTACACAAGCTTTCCGATTTCATCAAACGATTACAACCTAACATACAGTTCACCAAGGAAATTGAACAAAATGTAAAAATGCATATCTTGGACGTACTAGTTTACAAAAAATCGGATAACAGATTAGGATATGGAGTTTACAGAAAACCGACCTATACAAACAGATACCTACATGCCTCCTTCCACTACCACCAATCTTAAAAGCAATCGGTCATCAAGTCCCTTGTATACGGGGCTGTCTTTATAACAGACAAAGATAACTTACAAAAGAAACTACGAAACGTTAAACAAATTCTAATACAGAATGATTACACAAACAAATTGCTGAAGCAATAAAAAAATACACTACAAAAATAAGTCAAAATAACCTAATGAAGAAAGATAGACAAAAACAGCCACGATCCTACTTCACGTCCAAGGTATAACAGAACAAATAGGAAGAATTTTCAACAAACACAACATCCAAACCATATTTAAGTCACCTGTGAAAATAGGACAACTTCCAAACAACCCTAAATGAAAAAGGCACCTCTCAGTGATCCGGGAGAATATAAAATCCTTTGCTCTTGTAGCAAAGTCTATATTGGAGAAACCGTGATATTGGAGCAACCGGGAGAGCGGTGAGCCAACATATGAAGCATTAAGAGAGTGAAGTCAGGCTGAATAGTTCACGCAATCAGCACTAGCTGAGCATCATATCGAAACAGGACATAGCATCTTATTTGACGAAACAATGGATATAATACCAATCCGATATGGCTTTCCGTGCTCCCGGTTTTTTTTAAAGACTTGGATGACCAATCAAGTTTGACCAGTCTCCACTTTGAGGTGCTCTGGCCAATCATAGGTATCGCAGAGGGTATATATAAGAACAACATACATAACCTGAAACTTCTAGCCCTGCGGTTTTTTCTGAAATATTCATCTTTTGTCCCCTCTTCACTTAGAGCATGGTGAAACCTAATAAAGTTCAACACACATAATTGTTTGAACAATCAATTCACAGGTACACAAAATGGTTTTGGGAGTCTACTGGGATTCTAATAGGTGTAATTTATGTTTTTTGGGGTCGCTGAACACGAATAAATTCGCAGAATTGAGTCAGCACGTCAGGATTTGCAGTAAAATTTAAAAAATGACCCCAAAATGGTCCTAAACCCACAAACCCTAAACCTACGAACCCCAAACCCACAAACTTCAAACATAATATCAATTGAGAAATGGGTATTGTAGGGTGTGAGGCTTTTGGGTTTGTGGGTTTGGGGTTTGTGGGTATGGGATCGTCCATAAATTATGTATGACGTTTTTCTTTTGTTTATATCGTTGTGTCCTTCTTAACTTCACAGCAATTTTATTCCCCTCTTTATTCAAACAAAAGAAAAACGTCTCACGTAATTTATGCACAGCCCCTATGAAGCTTGTGGATTTGCTGGCAAGTGATATTTGAAGATTTGAGGTCTGTTAATGTCAAGGTGTTGTTTTGAAGTTTGACTAAAGCTTCCAGTTTGGTCAAGTTTTCACGATACTATTCGAAGTCCCTATGCCTCTCGCGATGGGTTGCTTTTTCAACGTTTTTAACGTTTTTAACGTTTTTTAACCTTTCCTCTCATGATGGGGTGCTTGTTTAGCGTGATTTTTCTTGTGTCCTACGATGCATCGTAGGACATAAGAAAAATCACGCTGAGAGCCCTTGCCTCTCACAATGGGGTGCTTGTTCAGCGTGAGTGCTTTTGCCTCCCACAATGTGGTGCTTGTTTAGCGTGAGTCATCTGGCCTCTCACAATGAGGTGCTTGTTTAGCGTGAGTCTCCTTGCCTCTCACGATGGAGTGCTTGTTGAGCGTCAGTCCTTTTGCCTCTCTCGATGGGGTGCTAGTTTAGCGTGAGTCCCCTTACCTCTCACCACGTAATACTAAAATACCACATGAACGAAGACCCATTCGTAGATCATTTGAAACGAAAAAAACACGTCATTCCGAAAAGAAAGGATAAGCATTAAGCGAGTTATAAATATCGAACGTCGTGAGAGGAAATAGGACTCACGCTAAGCTCTCAATGTGTAGATATTGAAATAAAGACTAAAAAAATGTCAAAAAGGCCAAAAGAAGAATTCCTGAAAGTTTAAAAGCTGCAGAAAAAGCATTCAAATTTTCTTTTAACCATGAATTCCCAAATCATCTGTGACCAAGTGTATTAATTATTGCGCGTGCGCATGTAACATGTGGCACCATCCTTTGACATGATGCACAACCTGATTCTTCTCATATATTACTCGGTAATTTGAATGATTTCTCTTCGTTTTCAAATTACTAAAATTTGTATACGCTTACATCATTTGTTACAAACTTGATAGATTTCATTTTGTAATCAAACTTCATTACACAATATCACTGGAATTTTTCAATATAATTTGTTTAGAAAATAAGCAAATATTAATAGGTGGCAAAAAGGTTTTTCCGGAAACACTATTGGCATTGGCAATATAATTTTAGCAAGGTCAGAAGGAAAAACGATTTATATTCACCTAAAATAGCCTAAAATTTGCATTTGTTTATAAATTTGTTCGTAAAATAAACAAATATTGATGGTTTAAAAACTTTTTTTCAGAAAAAATCACTGGCAATGTAATTCCATCAAGCTCAAAAGAAAAAATGATTTCCTCTCGCTTAAAAACACTAAAAATGTACATTTCTTTATATAAATTGTTTATAGAATGAACCAATATTGATGGGTGGGAAAAAAGTTTTCAGAAAACGTTATTGTAAATATAATTTCAGCAGAGACAGAAGAAAACTAGCTGTGAATTCGATCTCGAGTGTTTTCACTTTGTTTGTATTTATAATTATATGGTGCTCATTTCACGAGCACTTTGCTTCCCGTTAGCGAATGTATTTGCTTCCTCATAGAGGAAGCATTAGTATTTTCTTTCAATAATAGACAAACCAAAATCTTCATTTTGCTAAATTTAAAAATAGAAATTTACAAAAAATACAAAATTACAAAATAATAGAAAAAATGTTTTAAATACAAAGACAAATCAGAAAAATCAAATCTTGTATTCGAAATGATAATTTTTTGAGCTGGAAAAGGGAAAGGACAAGTTCTGTCGCACCCTATACCTTCTCCAGCTTTATGATTTCTTTACAAAAATTGTTAGATTTACTCTATTTGAGAATTTATGATCAAAAAGTATTTTCTATTCATGCGTCAACTTTGAATTATGTCGATGAAAAAAGTTTTTCTGTTTAAAACTGATGATTCAGATATTATAAATGAGCATAACTTCCACAATCTTCAATAAAGTGTATTATTCTATTACTATATGTATATTATATTATTATATATATATATTATATGTATTATTATATTTTTTTCTTTTCAAACTTTTTCTCGGGTGAACCCGGTTTTTCGTCATAGTCACGGACTAAGTCAAGTGACTGATGAGATGAGGATGTTATAAGTTATTTCAATACGTTGTTTGAAATCGTTTACGATGATGCTGTAGGTACAAAATTAGAAGCATGATGTAGTTTGCAGTTTGGCTTTGCCGCTGTTATCCCTACACAGCGGCTGTGAGTGTTGAAGGTGACACCAGTCGCCTCTGGATGCTTTCTTAGAGCTACCATGTAACTGTATTATGTAACTGTATTATGTAACTGTATTATGTAACTGTATTATGTAACTGTATTATGTAACTGTATTATGTAACTGTATTATGTAACTGTATTATTATAAAAATGAGGAAACTCATTTTTCTCTCAGGCTTAAGATGGTTACAGCCCAATATGTCGAAGACATTTTTGGCTAGAGTTGGATTTTTTTGTTTTGTTTGAATATTATGCACGGGGTTGTCCCGGTATATATTATCAGTCACGGACGCATTATTATAATGCAATCAAGTGACCTGATAAGAGCGTGTGCCCCGACCTATTGGACAAAGCCTGGTTTTTACCCCATCACTCACGGACTGGGTTGCAGTCAAGTGCATGATGGGGGGACCTACAGCTTAAGGTGGGTTCCGAACCACCAGAAACTCGGTAAAGGTACATAGAAAAATTTCAAGATCAATTTCAGGGATCGAACCCCGGACCTCTGAGGTGAAGTCCGAGCGTCTAACCAACTGAGCCACCGAGGCTCATGTATTTTGAGAAGTTGTAGGCTCCGGAAGCTTCGATCATGATTCCTTGAAGAAACCAATCCGAAAGCCACTGGAACGTGTACGTCATCCGCTTCTGCTCCTTCTGTCCTAGAATGTAAGCAAGAGCGGGAAATTTACGCGTGATAACATCCGGCAACACTGTTCCCTGGAGTCAGGTCTCTAGCCGTGGATGACCTTACGCGGCAGACAAGACAGTTGGAGATGAAGGTTTCACCTCTGGATACTTTTTTAGAGCTTCCAATCTTTGTAGAATTTAAGAGGCTGATAAATGAAGCTTTCATACCTCCAAGGCAGCCGATTATGAGAATTATAAGATGGACTTTGTAGCCTTGGTACAGCCTACTCAGCTCGGAAAGAAGTGCTCGATATTTCGCCTGTTTTTCTCCCTCCTTTGCCGTGATATTACCATCGGCTGGTGCCGAGAATTCAATCACGTAAATGATCTTGTTCTTCAGATCTTGGAGGACAATGTCAGGCTTCGTAGCACTGATACGTTGAGTGGTGGAGAAAGAGAAATTCCAGTAGATCTTACACTGATCATTCTCCACAAAAGACTAGAGTTCCCCCTGGGCGTAGGGCAAGACGGGCAATAGATCAACACCATAGAAATGCCTAAGATGGTAATATAACACTTTTAGAGCTGCATTGTGTCTCTCTATGTACGCGCAGCGTGCATATCCAGAGCATCCACCGAGAACATGTCCAAGTGTTTCGAACTCTTGCTTGCACGCTCGGCAGTTGGTATCGCGTACAGGTACATTCATTATGCGCTCGCGGTAAACTAAGGTGTCTATGACGCCGTCTTGACAGGCAAAAAGAAATCCCTCGGTCTCCGATCTCAATCCAGCAGACTTGAGAAACATGTTGGACAGACCCATCGAGAGCTCTTCTCTACGTAGGATGCCGTAGAACATACCATGGAGGGGCTTCTCAGCATGTTCTCTTAGTAGGAGCGTATGTTCTGCTCCCTGTATACGACTTTTGAGCACCAGAGGTGTTAGTGATGCTAAGCCATGTGTAATGTCGCTGGAATTAAATGAAAGATCAAGCTCCTCTGCGGCCCTATCTGCTGAATGGTATAGAAACACCGCAGCATTGGCGACTTCATGTTGATGTACGAGTCGCATAAGG
>CAKNXH010044127.1:0-14859 GCA_932178445.1 Andricus quercusramuli
TCAATGATTGATTCACAGAATTCTTGTATTGGATTTTAATATTACTGAATTTATTTTATCATTCATGATACTTTATTTCAATGTTTCAAGTAAGTAAATTCAATATTTTCAGCAGATTTCTCCATTATGTGGAAGGTGATTTCAACGTTTCTTGCAGTCCATTATAATATTTATGTAGCTGATTTTATTTTATAAATTCTAACAAGAGCTTTCGAATTATAGTTTCTTCATTCCAAAATACTTCAAGCAATATTATTAAAAATTATCACCCGACTACCAGGTATTAATGGCTAATAGTTTATTTAATATCTTAGCTACATCGATATAAAATTCTAAAACTCTCACTGTGAACCACTGGATGTAATAAGATCTCTTAAGAATCTGTTGGTATTTTCAAGATGCGTGTAGAATTTTTATATGGTTTAACTCATTTGCAGAGGCATGCTATGAGATTTATAACTGTTTTTGAGTCGCTCAACCGCAAAGCCTCCTGAAATCTTGCAAATGTTACAAAATCAAAATTTTTCAATACATAGCTCTCTCTCTCTCTCTAACCTACACACAAGCTTTATACCTTGCTGTCACCTTATTATGAGTTGATTCTTAATATAAAAATTAATTCAGTCTACAGCTTGTAAGTGAATTACATCACATGGTTTCTCTCTCTCTTGCACATACTTCAAGCCTTACTATCATTTTCTTATGAGTTGAAACTTCATTTTTCTGAATCAAAAACTGTAACATTATTTCATTATGTATTTTTAAATTAATGTCCCAGGCTTAAGATGGTTACATTTCAATATGCCGAAGGCATTTTTGACTAGAGTTGGATTTTTTTTAATAGTATGCACGGGGCTGCCTCGGTATATATATTATCAGTCACGGGCGCATTAATATAATGCAATCAAGCGATCTGATATGAGCGTGTGCCTTGACATATTGGACAAAGACTGTGTTTTACCCCATTATTCACATATTGGGGTTTTTACAGTCAGGTGCATGATGTGGGGGCCTAAAAATTAGGATGGGATCCGAACCACCAGAACCTCGGTAAAGGTACATAGAAAAATCTCAAGAGGTACCGGCTCAGGGATCAAACTCCGGGCCTCTGAAGTGAAGTCCGAGTGCCCAACCAACTATTATTATTATTATTGTTATTAAAAAATAACTAAAAAATCCATAACAAGAGTTTTATTTCACTACTCACTTTTATGTACTTATGATTAAATATATGTATATTTCCCGCACTTGAATACAGCTATAAGAACTTTATCACTCTTATGTATGTTTTTCTTACTTTCTAATCTACTTATAAAAATTGAAGCAATTAATTCTCCTACTGAAATAGAGTTTTCATATTTTATGTGAAATGATAGATGATATTTTCATTCACAACTTCTTCGTCACTCATATTATTATCATTTATCCTTTCTTTTCTTTATTTAAACCATAGGCGTTCATGCTTAAACCATTGAGATGATGTGATAAATATTAGTTTGAAAAGAAAAACTTCGTGTCTATTGTAACGTAATCAACATTTACATTCTTATAAGATTCACCTTACTCCTCCAAATTTACTCGTTCCAGCACATATTTTGATGCTTCTTTGTCTTGGGTGGATTCATAATCTTCTGTGGTATATAATAAGAGTAAAATATTTCAAAAATCAGTTCTTTCTCCTTTTTTCTTTCGTGAGAAGCAATATATGCATTTGCAGTCATAAAACAGAATTCTCCAATATACATATACGTATCACCATCTCTGCTATTAATCTTCCTTCCATATCCTCAACTTTTTTCTTCAATATGAATTTTATTTCATTGATCAAACAATTTTCATGGAAAGCCATTCTAGAAGGAACCACCGTTCTTTTAATAAATGCTTTAATTCAACTGTCTTTCAGTAGTGTCAATTGAGGAAGCTCTTCCAATATACCGAAGACATATTAAATAATAATAATAATAATAATAATAATAATGATTAATTTTGTCATTATATTATAAGATTATTATTATTATTATTAAACTGCATGTAGAATATTTTTGAAACATGTAGAAAAAATTTTTAGACAAATTTGGTACTCACCATTGTGCAATATTATTTTGTGACAGCTGTGAAATGGCCTTGATGTCGGTAAAGTAGAGATGCATCAACCTCTTGTAAAAGTGGCTCAGTAGCCTTCTATTATTAGATCTCTTGCATCTAAATACATAGATTTTGGTTCAGTATCAATGCTGGAAAGGTAGAAATTCAGGATGACATTATCAAAATATTCTAGCAACTTAGCACGGACATGAACCACTTCAACTGTAAAATGTTCTCCAATAATATATATGTCACTTTAGCCTAAAGAAAGATCTCTTTCATCTAAATACATAGATTTTGGCTCAGTATCAATGCTGGTAAGGTAGAAATTCAGGATGGCATTATCAAAATATTCTAGAAACTTAGCACGGACATGAACCACTTTAACTGTAAAATGTTCTCTAATAATATATCTGTCACTTTAGCCTAAAGTTCGAGAAGTTTTCTAGAATGCAGAATGTTCTTCATGAGATGAATGTGCACTGAATAAAGAAAGACAGGAATTTTTAGTTAAAAGTAATATCTATATGAATGCAATAAATCAAATTCATATAGACAAAAGAGGATGTCATACATAGCCCTCCATGTCAAATTTCACCTATACACCTGCATCATTTGTATATTAAATGAATGATCATCTTTGTTTAATTGGAATAAGAAATAACCTTGGCTCAAAAGTAAGATCCATAGTCCGTATTATAATGCGCATCCAGACTCCGTCTTACTTTTTGGTTCAGAACCCAGCATCATGTGATGCAGCAAGGTTCTAGAACGTTCTACACTGTAATCGACACGTTCGTGATTTAATTTTTGCAACGCAAAATGTGATGCGTCAGTACAATACCCTTGAAGCTGCTGACGAAAGAAATTATTTCCGGAAATTGCGTAGTATATTTTGACGATACCATCAAGAATATTCTAGAATTTTTTATCTGTAAGGAAGCAATAAATCATCCTTTTTTCTCGTTATAACCTTGCACGTATTGCCAGAACGTTCTACATTATAATCGACACGTTCGGAATATATATTTTTGCAACGCAAAATCTAATGTATCAGTACAATAACCTTGGAAGTTGTTGACGACAAAAATTCTTTCCAGAAAGCAATAAATCATCCTTGTTTTTCTCGTAATAACCTTGAACGTGTCTTGACATGAATTCGGCTCGTACAGTTGCGCAATATTCTGTGACGTCATCATGAGCTTCGAGAATGTTCTAGAAGCTTAGCACGGAAATGAACCACTACAGGTTGGAAGCTTCTCGGTCAGAACGTTCTACATTATAATCGACACGTTCGGAATATATATTTTTGCAACGCAAAATCTAATGTATCAGTACAATAACCTTGGAAGTTGTTGACAAAAGAAATTCTTTCCAGAAAGCAATAAATCAGCCTTGTTTTTTTCTCGTAATAACCTTGAACGTGTCTTGACATGAATTCAGCTAGTACAATTGTGTGATATTCTGTGACGTCATCATAAGCTTCGAGAATGTTCGAGAAGCTTAGCACGGTGAATCTGGTAATACATTGGAAATTTGTTTGCAGCTCGCGCCTCATATAGCTGAGAATTATTATTATTTTTTTTTTTTCATACTTTTTCTCGGATGAACCCGGTTTTTCGTCATAGCCACGGACTAAGTCAAGTGACTGATGAGATCAGGATGTTAAAAGTTATTTCAATACGTTGTTTGAAATCATTTACGATGATGTTGTAGGTACAAAATTAGAAGCATGATGTAGTTTGCAGTTTGGCTTTGCCGCTGTTATCCTTACACAGCGGCCGTGAGTGTTGAAGGTGACACCAGTCGCCTCTGGATGCTTTCTTAGAGCTACCATGTATCACGCCATAGGTTCTTAGTCACTTGCTTCCTGATGGTCTAGGAAGTTTCTTACAATGCGACAGGTGTTTAATAAAACCGCCTTTTGAGCTGCCGCCAGTACCCTACTGACTCCTAAATGTTCAAGATGTTCAGTGCATCTTGCGTGCACATTGCCTGTAGCCGAAATCACAATAGGATGAATAGATGCATGTTTCACATTCCTCCATATTGCCTTAACTTCATGCCTTAGCTCGCTATACTTATGAATCGTGGTTGTATAGGTTGCCTGCAAATTTCGGTTGAGCGGACAAGCAATGTCGATGATGTAGACTCTTCCACCTTTTTTCTCTCGCATCACGATGTCAGGTCGGTTGGCTCGGATGTAATGATCCGTCTGGATAGTCACATCCCAATATAAGATGTAATCTTCATTTTCTAAAACTGACATTGGAATGTATCTATAGAAAGGCATCCATTCTGTTAAGAGTCCTAGGTTTAAGGCAAGTTGTTGATGTACAATGCCCGCCACATCATTATGTCTGTGCGTATATTTTCTTTGAGCCATTACGCGACAACCATCAATAATGTGCTCGATGGATTCGTTGGTATCTCCACATAATCGGCACCGGTCAACCACGTCTTGATGTAACACGTGTTTGCGATAATTCCTGGTGCTAACAACTCTATCCTGAATCGCAATGACGAATCCTTCCGTTTCTGGATACAGGAGTCCCTTTCTCAGCCAAATATTGGATGCCTCACTATCCACTTCATATTGATCTAGCGTTTTGGGGTGTTCGCTGTGGATGGCTTTCTGTCTCCATTGCGTTTCTAATTCCTCTATGGTTTGTGCCCTGATATTCAAGGCCTCCTCTGAGGACAAATTCAAGGGCGTGTAGTCAAGATCCGCTTTACAGATGGTGTTGTAAAGCGTAACATCTCGCTTGCTGTTAAAATAGTCTCGCAACTGTGTAACTTGTGACTCACACAGTTTTCTGACATCTACAATGCCTCTGCCCCCTCTATGTCGTGGTAGAACTACCCTTTCACTCGCCGAATTACGGTGGTGCATTCGGTGTTTCGTCATTTCTACGCGGATGATTCTGTTTAATCGTTCGAGGTCAGTGTTCGACCATTTGATGAGCCCAAAGGAGTACGTGAGAACAGGGATGGCGTAGGTGTTGATTGCCCTGATCTTGTGTGCCGAGTTAAGAGAACTCTTCAGAACCAATCTGCGTCTTGTAGTGAAGGCAGTCGTTAGGCTTTTCTTAACTATCGTATGCTGAATACCCTTAGATTCAAGAATACCCAGGTATTTATATGACTCGCCCTCAGCCATTGCCTCGATATCATTCCCGAAATCGTTATCTATCTCTGCGGTCCCTAATTCTCCTCTGATTAAATGCACTGTTCGGCATTCATCTAGTCCAAACTCCATGTTGATATCATTGGAAAACTGCTTTGTAACATCAATCACTTGTTGCAATTTCTCGTCCGAACTAGCGTATAGCTTCAGGTCATCCATGTATAGAAGATGGGTCACTTGATGACCATCCTCATTATCATTTACTCGGAACCCATGAGACATGCTATTTAAAGTTTTGCTCAGTGGGTTCAACGCTAAACAGAACCATAATGCACTGAAGGAGTCTCCTTGGAATATACCCGTCTTAATGCGTATTGATCTAGTTATCCTCAGTTGTCCATGATCAAAATACTTGATTCTTGTACCCCATAGCATCATCGCACGACTTAGGAAGTCAATGATGCGTGGACAAATTTTGTATACTTTTAAGACTTCAAGCAAATAGTCATGTGGTACGGAAGGAAACGCTTGCTTGTAGTCAATGTATGCCATGTGCAAGTACCTTTGGTGTTTACGAGCTTGCGTCATGGCAACAGCGTCTATGGTGACTAGATCTTTACTGCCTCGGGAGTTTTTACAACATCCTTTTTGTTCTTCTGTAAGGATGTAATTCTCGTCACAGTGAGAATAAACCTTATCTGCTATGATTGCTGTAAGACATTTATATATTGTTGGAAGACAGGCTATCGGTCGAAATTCAGATGGATTTTGAGCGTCTGGTTTTTTAGGCAACATATACGTAGTACCCTGCAGCATAAAGCCTGGCATCAGATCTGGATGTTCGATGATCTTATGAAAACACCGTGCCAACGCAGGATGCACACTAGTCAGGTACTTATACCAGAAATTGTGCACCATGTCCGGACCTGGAGCTTTCCAGTTACATGCTTTTTTCAAAACCGCTGAAACATCTAAAGCTGTGATGTTCGTCAGCTCCATTTCAGGGTTATTGCTTGCTCTTGCTTTCTCTAGTTGGAACCACGCAGTGTCCAAATTGCTTCTGTTAGTTTTTCCCCAAACGTCTGACCAATAGTTAGTCATTTCTTCCAATTGAGGGACTTCGGTGTCTTGCTGGTTATTTTGCTGTACACTCAGTTCACGATAGAACCTTCTTTCGTCTGTCTGAAAGGTTCGATTTTGTTGCCTTCTTGCACTACTTTTCTTGTACCGACGCAGTCTAGCAGTAAGAACATCAAGTCTCTGCCGCTGGGAGTCTATAATCTCATCCAATATTGCTGGTGTCAATGTCTCGATGTACCGAGGGTGGATGATTTTAATAACATGGTGTATCAGCTTTCTGGTTCGATTTCCTTTTTTATATTGAGTCAGTCGACCCAATTTGCACCGTACTTTGCTGACATCCATATCCAACCTGATCTTCCATGGCGGATCTCGCTCCAGTCTTGGGGCGAAGACTGCATTTATAGGCCTAGTTCTGCGGCCCAACGTTCTAACGGTTGCCACAGCTGCACAGTATACAAGAGTTTGCACCTCTAACGCATTTTGTGTTGCGTTCAAATGCATAGGTAAAACCTTGCTGTTTAGGTGTTCTATTAGTGCACGCAGATCATTTGTGATGTTCATCTTGGGCAGTGAATGCCTTTGTGTTGGTTCTACATGTCTGAACTCTAGTAGAGCATGACCAAAATTCCTTTCAAGGTGCTGTAGATTTTCTGGGACTTCGCTGTTCATATCATCGTTTAGGATATCCGGATGTGGTTCTAGTCCATCCGGTACTTGGTGTTCTTTATCCCTAGCACCTATGTCTTCAGCTGCAATCAAGTTTTCGTTTTCCACATCTTCCAATGGAAGTTCATCAATAGGAAGCTGCTGTGCCACTTCCATTTCGATGGCAGCTATTTCAACAGCCGAAAGCAATTTGTTTACAGATATCGAGCGTTTTTGATCTGCTAGATTCTGCTCATTTATTCTTGTGGCTAGCCCTGAGTACTTAAGTAAGAAGAGACGATGATGTTCTCTCCTTACACTTTGCCCACTTTTCTTTGCCAAAAAATAAAAGCGCATCACATCTCTGTTCATATGGTATGTCCATTTTAATCGCTTCCTTGGTTGTTGAACTTCGGCTTCTGGCACTGGTTGTATTAGGCCATCTACCTCCGGAGGATGTGGTGGTGCTGGATCATCACCAGGTTGAGGAAGAACATCAATTGCCACTGCTTGTTCGTGTGACGCGGCTTCCTCTAACTGCTGTTCATTGCCGTTGTTCTTCCACTCCAAATCAACCTGCTATTTAATCTCCATTGCTCGATCTTCTGAGATGAGTAGATTAGTCCTGATGTCCTTCACCTTAGCGATAAGATCTCTCAATGCGACTTTCTCTATTTGAGGATACTTTGCGGCAAATTTCGTTCTGAAATTTTGTCCTTTTTTGCGTGATGTTTCAAACTTCGCACTTTCATAATAGAGACGCATCAATTCCTCATTCATTGTGGTATCCCACTTGATGCTCTCCTACGGTATTTCTGTTGAAGTGGTTGGCTGCAAATAGCTAACGCTAGCCAAAGCATCCTCAGCATTATTATTATTATTTTATTATTATTATTATTATTTTATTATTATTATTATTATTATTATGAAGGTTAATACCTAAGCAGAAAACGTTTTTGCGATGTAACTTCAAGGGCAAATGAAAAAAAAATGTAACCTTGAAGCTATTTTACGTAAAATTCAAAATGCGTTTTATATTCATGAATTCCGTTCGTACAATTCTCAAAAACTGAAGTAGCTACCGGATGCAACCTGATCCGTGAGAATAAATCAAATTCATATGGACGAAAACAGGATGTCACATCAAATTTCACATACATACACACTTGCATATTTGCGCCTTAAATATGACTGTTTCATCTATAAGGAAGCAATAGATCATTCTTGAACCTGTTTACATCAATTCGGCTCTGACAATTGCGAAATATTCTGTGACGTCATCATGAATTTCGAGAATTTTCCAGAAGCTCCAGGATCCCTCGAGAATGTTGTAGAAGCTAAGCAGCACGGTGTCCATGCCAGCCTCACACGGATACACACACACACAGAGATACTCACTAATGCTAATTGATCCAGAACTCCCCCTGTATATCTACTAATTTGGGACGAAATCTATACCTGGTGTCCAAGTGCCTGGTTTATTTAGGCATTCAGAAGAATATCCAGCTATTCTTCTGAAAGCCTGACACGTTTTAGGCTTTTACAGGAAACCAGCCATAGAGTATTAAAACACATTAAATGGCTATTTAACATGTCTTTAAATTTATTTTCATGTTCATCCAATTAATGAAATAAGTTCACCTTGTTGCAATGAATAATTTTTGTATCTTCTACATTATCTATCTTAAATTAAAAAACAATTATTCATTTTTATTAAACTTTAATGTTATAGGAAAAGGCCAAATTTACCATTCAACATGCATCATTTGAACTCTGAACTCAGTGTTTTCGTGGAATTTAATCAATTTTGCTATTTCAAATTGTAACTTGTCCAAGAAAAATCATAAACATGGCTATTTTACGTTATAATATTTACTAAATTCTACAAAAAGTGCGTTTACAGATTAAATAATGCTCCCTAAATGGTAAATTTAGCCACTTACTTTTATACGCGACAGAATTGCAAAATAAAAATACTATGTTCTCTGCTTTTTATTTAGGTCCTTTTTGAAATTTTTGTTTGTATGGGAATCATAAGAGATTGTATACCTTAAATTGAAGGACAATTGTTCATTTTTTAGTGAATTTTGATTTTCATTTTTTACGAAATGACTGAATTTGCCATTTTACATGAATAATTCGAACTCTGAACACACTTTTTTCGTGGAATTTAATCAATTTTACTAATTCAAATTGTAACTTGTCCAGAGGAAATCGCAAATACGGCTATTTTACGTTGTCATATTCACTAAGTTCTACAAAAAACGCGATTAGAATTTAAATGCTGCATTTTAAATTATGAATCCAGCCATTACCTTCTTTCCGTGACTGAATTGCAACATAAAAATAAAACGTTTATCTTCGAAACCTGTAAAAACATAAACTTAAATTAAAAGACTTTTTAAATATATCACATCAAATCAGTATTCTTATCATTTTGTAATTAATTTCATCATTTAATTATTCAATTATTATAAAGATTTTTTAATCAAGTGATTATTTAATTAATTACGCTTTTCTTTATTATTTGTCATTAATCATATTATATCATTATAATAAGGCAAATTGAAAAATTAATAAATGTTTCCCTTCGAATCCTGTGGAAACATGAACTTAAATTAAAAGACTTTTCAAATACATGACGTAAAATCATTATTCCTATTATTTTGTGAATGTATATATTTCATTAATTGGATGAACATGAACATAAATTTAAAGAAATGTTAAATAGCCATTTAATGTGTTTTAATACTCTATGGCTGGTTTCCTGTAAAAGCCTAAAACGTGTCAAGCTTTCAGAAGAATAGCTGAGTATTCTTCTGAATGCCTAAATAAACCAGGCACTTGGACGCCAGGTATAGATTCCGTCCCAAATTCTTCCGAACGCCGGCAGTCGGCTGAAAGACTGAATCCTCTAAAAGCCTACGACATATGCAATTGACAAAAGACCCTCTTCTTAAAATGGTCAGGAAACACGAAGAAGTGGGCAAAGGGGCGTTTCTGTACAAAGCAGCAGAGGAGGCTGCTTAAGCACTGGGCCTTGACTTAAATATCAGGGGTGAACAAAATGCATCATTTCTTATCTACCTTGAATACTCACTCCTGAAGGCCTGGATTAAGAAAGCACAGGAGAAAAACTTCCGCGAACAGCTACTCGACAGAGGATGCACGGCATCTTCCACAGAAATGTGGAAGATCAGTTGATGTCGTATGAGCTAAAGTTTGCTTTCCTTAGATCATCCGGATTGAAGTCAGGCACGGAGGGCTTCATTTTGGCATGTTAAGACGGTGTAATTTCCACTCTAGCATACCGTCGCCACATTTTGAGCCAAGAAATTCCCGATGATAGCTGCAGAGCGTGTCATGCACACCCCGAGATTGTAGGACACATACTATCTAGTTGTCCGAATCATGTGGAAATGACCTACATCCAAAGGCACAATGCGGCACTAAGAGTGCTTCATTACCATCTCTGTCACTCTTACGGCATTAGCCCAAATACCTCTCCGCTAAACGCTCCTAAAGAAATAGAGACAATTGACGAGAATGAGAAGTGCCGCATATACTGGAACTTCATATTCTCGACAATTGTTTCTGTTGCGCAATCGAGGCCTGACATTGTTCTCCTTGACTTCGAGAAACGAACCATGTGTGTTATCGAATTTTCGGCACCAGCTGACAAAAATGACACAGCCAAGGAGAAAGAAAAGAAAGAGAGGTATAAAGACCTTATAAGGGAGTCGCGACGGTTATACCCGGAATATTCTGTTAAGCTAATCGTCTTGATCATCGACGCTCTTGGAGGTGCGAAGGTTCCACTGGTTAATAGCCTGAAAAGCATCCCAGCGTGTCAACAAAATGCTGAGATACTTGCGGGGACAATGCAGAAGGCGGTCGTCCTTGGGTCGCTCCGTGTCTTCAGGGTGCACGAGACTTTTGCCGGATCATCGTATTGAATTTGTCGCAGACTGTAACCACCTATCTTACGGTTGTGAGACGTGGTTACGGCTGAAATTTTACCGCGATTTCGCTGAGAGCGGGTGCAATTTTTCAGATTAGCATCCGCTCAGGGCGAAATCCTGCGGTTGTTCTTATGACAAACTTTTAACTATATATATATATATAATTTAAAAAAAAGTTAAACAACCACCGCAGGGTACCACTAAGAGCAACTGCCATCCGGAAAAAATGTCAATGGCCCCCAGTAGAACCGCGGTAAAATACACCTATGGCCACGTCTCACATCCGTGAGATGGGTGGTCACAGGGCACGACGAAATCACAACGACAGGCCGGCGAAACCCTCGTGTGTCTTGAGGACACGAAGCGACCCAAGGATGACAACTTTCTGCATCCATCTCGCAAGAGCCTTGGCATATTTTTGGCACGCGGGTATGGCTTTAAGGTTACGAACCAGCGATAATTTCACACCTCCGAGAGCACCTATCACAAGAACAATTACTCGTACCGAATATTTTGGGTACAGTCGACGCAGCTCTCTTTCAAGGTCTTGATATCTCTCCTCTTTTTCTTTCTCCTTTGCAGTGATGTTGTATTCGGATGGAGCCGAGAATTCGATCACGAATATAGTTCGTTTCTCGAAGTCTTGGAGAACAATGTCAGGCCTCGAGTGCGCAACGGAGACTGCTGCCCGAAAATCGTAGTTCCAGAAAATCTGGCACTTCTCGTTTCGGACAATTGACTCTATATCCCTTGGAGCGTTCGGCAGGGCAGGGTCGCGACCAACACCGTATGAGCGACAAAGGTGGTAATAAAGTACTCTTAGGGCCGCATTATGTCTATAGATATACGTTGTTCCTGCGTGGGTCGGACACCCCGATAGTATATGTTCTAGGTACTCAGCGTGTGCATGACACGCTCTGCACCTATCACTGGGAACTTCTTGACATAAAATGCAGGCGCGGTATGCTAAGGTGGAGATTACACCGTCCTGGCATGCGAAAATAAAGCCCTCTGTACCTGAATTGAGCCCTGATGATTTGAGGAAAGCAAAAGTTTGCTCCTTCGACAAGGACTGTTTTTCTACATTTCTGTGAAAGTTTCCGTGCATTTGCTTGTCGAGTAGCTCTTGGTGAAATTTTCCAACCTCTGCTTTCTTTACTTCGGCTTTTAGACGTGAAGCATCTAGATGGAGTAATGCACTTTCCTCACTTCTGATGTTAAAATTCAGGCCAAGGGTCTCAGTAGCTTGCTCCGCGGCTTTGTAAAGGAACGCCCCTTCGCCAATCATCTCGTGGTTTCTGACCATCTTTAGGAGAGGATCTCTGCCATTCGCAACGATGTAAGCTGTACTCAAAACAATTCGGTTATGAAGACACTGGAGATTCAGAAGTCCGCGTCCGCCTTGCTGGCGTGAAATGTATAATCGCGGAACTGACGCATGATCTTACGCGTGGTGACATCAAGGGCCTTAAGCTCGTTCTTCGTCCATTGAACCATCCCAAACGAGTAGAGTAGAACCGGGACGGCAAGCATGTTAGTCGCAGATACCTTGTTCAACGCCGACAGATTGGAAGACCAAATCTGTCGAAGAAGATGCTTGTATCTGCTTCGGAGAGACTCCTTCACTGATGTTACGTCCTGAATGCGGCTTTGAGGCACGCCCAGGTATGTATAGGTCTCTCCAGTGTTAAGATGTCTAATAACACTTATATCCACAAGCTCAGGGTCCTTGGGAACGCCAGTAATCTTTCCTTTCTTCAAATGAATTTTGGCACACTTGTCCAAACCAAAGTCCATCCCAATCTCTCCTGTGTAGTTCTTGACGATATTTATAACAGTTTGAAGTTTGCTTTTACCAGCGGCATAGATCTTTAGGTCATCTATATAAAAAACATGAGTGACATTATGCTCACGCTGATTAGTGTCGCCACAGAGGTATCCAGGAGAATTTCGTAGTGCGAGAGATAAAGGCAGAAGTGTGATGCAAAAAAGCAAAGGGCTCATACTATCCCCTTGAAAGACGCCCCTCTGGAAGGTGACGTTGTTCGTCGTCAGACGATAATTCCTAGATGAGATGGTAAATCTAGTTTTCCAAAGAGGCATCAATCTCTCTATGCATCTCACTATGTGTGGATGTACCTTCAAGCTTTCCAACAGACAGATGATAAGTCTATGAGAGGTTGAATCAAAAGCTTTCCGGTAGTCAATCCAGGCCATTGACAGGACGCGCTGATGGACTGTAGCGTCTTTACAGACACACCTGTCAATCAGCAGGTTCTCTCGACAGCCTGCTACACCTTTTTTCGAGCGACGTTGTTCGTACATCTCTCGCCATACAGGCTCAATTCGTCGAACAATCCTGTTGTTTAGGATAGCTGTAAAAATCTTATACAGTGTGTTCAAACAAGTTATTGGCCTGTAATTCTCTGGTTTGGACAAGTCGCCTTTTTCGGTAGGAGTATAGTGCGTCCTAACACTAGCCACTGCGGAATGGGCATCTCCGACTTTAAATATGAGGTGAATATGCGGGCCAAATGTTGGTGTGTAGAAGTAAACTTCTTCCACCAAAAGTTCTTGATACAATCTGGTCCAGCACCGGAAAAGTTCTTCGTGCCTCTAAGTGCTTTTTTCACCTCTTCGGCAGTGACTGATGGGCACTCCTCAGATTTTATGAGGCTGTCGCAAAACTCCTTGAAGCGAATGATATTGTCCGTATCTTCCTTCAACTCTAGTGTTTTCGGGATCTTGTACACCTCTCTCCAAAAAGTCTCTACCTCCTTGGGCTTGGGTGGATTTTTTACAAAAACAGGGGGATCACTGAAGAGGCGCGATGGGTCAGCGAGAAACTGTTGATTCTCTCTGATCCATCTCTCCCTCTTCTGTAGCCTCTTCCTTGCGTCAGATAACAGCCTTATTTTGTCAACAATATGCTGCTTGATTGTCAGCAGCTTTGACTTGTTTAGTGTGTGATTCAAGGTCCTTAGTTCTTGGGCGAACTTTTGAACCCTTTCCGTGAACGGTCTACCAGATGTTATGTAGTCAATCACACATTGAACACGGGACGCATTCTGTCTTGCCCATCCAATTTTCTTGTTCAGTTGATGCAAGCGTCTTCTTGTCTTTTGATCCATCGTCGGTTTGAGCCTTCGATTTGAATCAGCCAAAGCTCTCGCAGCACCATAAACTGAGCAATTGATGGCCCAGAGGTCGGACTCTTGCGAGATATCTCCACAAAGGGAGGCATCCATTTCAGCCAGATCTTGGGGCTTAAGAGGAACCTGCATGTTGATGTTCCTCCTTGTACTGAAATTGCCATCATCTTCAAGAAGGTGCCTACTTTCTGCGGTTGGTCTTAATGTCGTTTCATCTTCGTCTGCAGCTTGTTCAAGCAGCGGTTGAGGAAGCGCTCCGCGTACATATCCATTTTTGCGGAGGTAGTCGGCTTGATTTCGCAAAGACTGATGTGAAACGTGTTGAAGCTCTGGGTGTTTCTGGCACCACAGAGTATGCATACGCGCCATAAAGCCTCCACGAACAGGGATAATACTGGCATCGTAGCAGTCTAACACATCATTCTTAAGTTGATCCGTCCACTCAATGTGGGCGTTTCGCCGGTTCGTCGTTGTGTTTCCATCTAAATTATTTTCAGCACCCCGAACTCTAGGATGATCGGCATTGTTTGCCGATCCATTGTCGGGTGCTCTGCGCGTTCGATCGTTTTGAACCGCATCTACAACATTTTGGTGGTTTTTTGGTTTCATTGTTGTTCCCACGAGCAGCTAGGGAAAGGGTTCGTCCATCCTTGTAGAGCCCCGCGTGCAAGGATAAGGCTATTACTCTGAGACATCGCCCGATATCCCAGAGTCACCGTTAAAGACACCTCACCCAGGTGCCATGCAGCTTTCGGCACGGTTCGCACACCTTCGCTTAGGGGTTATTCCTTCGGGACCATCCCTG
>CAKNXH010044137.1:0-10801 GCA_932178445.1 Andricus quercusramuli
TATTTATTATTTATATTTATTATATAAATATAAATTTCTTTTGCCTCTTAGTATTTGTATACATGTCTTTTCTTTATAAATAATTTATAGCTAGTGTATAAAATATTGAATATTTTAACAGATTCTGTTAAACATCTTAAATGAGTCTTTTTCCTCCGTATAAACTAACAATCTTACAAAATGACTATCACAAAGTGTTTCCGAAACTAAGAAATCAGTTCTATTAGGTTCGTGAAGTTTAAGTTGCTACTAAGTTTGCAGCTTTTTTCTTTATCAAGTTTTCCTTTTTTTCATTAGCCATTTTAATTTTTGCAAACCGAAATAGTTCAAAAATGCTTGAAAAGCTTCAAATTTTTATTCAAAAATCTTGGAACATCTACACGTTGTTTTACATTTTTTCAAATTATGAATTAATTTTTTAATTTTTTCAGACCTCTTAAATTTCTTTCAAAATGATTCAAATTATTCCTGAAATTTCTCTTAAATCCTGCAAAATAAAAAATAATTACTTAAAATCTTCCATATTCATTTTTGACTATTTAAAAAAACGTTTAAAATCTTTTTAAATATTCTCTTAAAATTAATTTTTCAAAATAAAAAGTCATTCTCAATTTCCCTAAGAATGTTAAGAAAATGATTTTTATTCTTTTGAAGCCTTTCACAATTCTTAAAATTCTTCTAAATTTTTTGTTCGAAACCTGCACAAATCTATATTTTGTTTTCAATTAGGCCGTGGGCTAGTCACACGGAAATTTCGGTACGAATAGCCAAATTTTGTCGGTGTAAGTAGACGCTTCGTTTAAATTATTCGAAATCATTTCAAATTTTTAATTGACACTTAATTCAACTTGCTTGAATTTTTTCTAGGAATAATAATAGATGTTCAATATTTATTATACTTCAAAATTCAGCAATTTTACTTGCAAATTACATTTTCTGAAATGAAACAGTCAAAATTGTGACGTTCAAAGTTTTACTTTTGTGTTTAATTTTGAATATTTGATTTACAATCACTGATTTTAAATGAACAGTCAAAAATTTCTAAATATTAAGCAAATGTTATTTTTCCTAATTAAAAAATTTCAAATTTTAAAGTTTAGAATTGTAAACTAAAACAAGGTTTTCAAATTTAATAAAAGTTTTTAAGTATGTATATACTTTTTTGAAGTTATTTCACAATTTTAAATCATATATAATGTTTTAATCATGCGTTTACATTTATTTAACTACTGAGACTTTCCAATTTAAACACCCGGTAAGAAAAGAAGAATTCAAATAAATTTAGACTTTTAAATTCAAACGAAAGAGTAAGCATTATTTAATTCTTTTGAATGTGCTAATTTTCCATCGGGAGAAGTGCCCAACGAAAGAATAGGTTTATCTCCGAAACCAATTCTTTTCTATTTCCTTAACGAATGCCACTTGAGTTGTGTTCCATACAGGCGAACATATTTTCCATTTTTTCAATTCCTCTTAATGCGAGCAGTAGACACGCCTCTCATGGTTATCTTTAATTCCATACTTACATGTTGTATTTTCGATTGATTTAATTCTTTCTAATCCGTCCATGAAATGCGTGCACTTACATGATTTCTATTCCTCCGTGTGCAACATAAGTTTGGAAATTTCAATTTGTTTGTCATGTTTATTTTTAATTCCATACTTAGATGCTTTATTTTCGATTATTTTGATTCCTTCTAATTGCAAGTTGGCTACTAAACATCTTCTCTCCTCTCCTAACCCCTGAAAGCGATTTCAGATGTTTAGCTCTGTAGTAGAGATTAGAGAGTAGAGATTAGAGGACTACACCTCGACTACGCCACTGCTTTTATTGATACATTTTGTGATGAAATTAACAGGACAACCATTACTTTTAAGTGCATTTTCAACTATTTTAAAATTTGGTGTGCTAAACTTGATATTTGGAAGTGTGACAGCTCTGTCTACGAAATTGTTAATAACAGAAATTTGACCTTTGATTGCTATGTTTGACTCGAAACTGACGCATCTCCCTGAGCATGTCTCATTACGGTACCAGTTAGTTATAATATTATTGTTGTCTCTGTTGTAAGGTAATATCTAAGAAATTTATTGATTTGTATATTTCTATTTCAATAGTGAACTGTAATCTTGGATGCTAGGAAACGAAATGATTAAGTAGGGTGTCAACTTTGTCTTCAGGGACACAGGTGAAAATGTCGTCGATATATATGTCGTAAAAAAATCAATTCAAAGGGTATTTCTTAAATTGTGTCTTTTTCAAGTCCTTCCATCACTATACCAGAAATTATACCAGAAAGAGGGGATCCCATAGGAGTAACAAAGATTTGTTTATAAAATTCATTCTGCAAGGTGCAATATGCATTGTCCAGGCAGAATTCGACTACTTCTAAAAATAGCTTAACTGGTTTTTTAGTAAATTCTCTGATTTCAGACCAATCGATTTTGATGTATTTCTAAACAAGTTTTTGGGGAATATTAGTAAATAAAGATTTAACATCCAGAGAGACTATACTTTGTGGTTTTCATGAATTTGAATATTTCAAATTTTTTGTGATGAGGTCCCAACCGTTTCTGGTTAGATGTTGTTTCACCAATGATTTGTTGGATTGGTTTTACCAACATACTTGGATAAGATATAAATAGGTGATCCAATGAAGGAAGTGACGGGTCTAAGAGGAATTGTTTTTTTTAAAATGAATTTTAGGTGATCCATAAAATTTCGGAGCAATACCATTGTAACTTTTAAGAAATTTTACTGTATTAGTTTCTATGATTTCTAGTCGTAAAAGATTGCTGATTAATTTATCAAGTTCTTATTTTATTTCCTGTGTTGAATCTTCATTTAATTTGATGTATGTGTTATTATCTAGTAAGTTATATGAGATTTTAGATCTAAGATCTGTTCTTTTTTAGCAAAAAAAAAATGATTTTGTGTAAAGTAAATAAAATTCAAAAATTGTATAATACTTCCTCCTGGACATGCAGTGCATTTTTGGGTTAAATAAATAATTTTGGGTAGCACTCCTCTACACCATGGCTGCATGTCCAGGAGTGAGGTTAGATTCGCTCTTACATGAGAACATGGAAAATTAGTCGATCACCTATCTTGCATTTTTAGAATAAAATAAAATAGAGGGAAACATTTGAAATCTTACATATAGTAAAAGAATTTTAACATTATTAGTCGTAACATTAAACTACGGTATATATGGCTTACGAAATCGTTGTCAAATGAAGTGTGAAAATAAAGCAGTACTTCTAGAATCTCTTTTACACTCATTTTTATGTTCTCTAAGTCTATCATTAAAGTGTCGTTCCGTCTGAACAATATAGAACAACCACGTTCACATGGGTGGATATAGATGATGTGGGTTTTTCATTCTGTCGGGGTTATATCTTTATTTTTGTTGAAACATCGAAAAATGTCTTTTTCATATTTGAAAGTTATTGGAATATTAAATTTAAGGAAAATTCTGTTGTAAAATCTTGTAATACAATTAATAAAAGGTAATACGATTAATTGGATAAGGTCGGATTTGGGATTGTTATTTTGGGTAGTTACTTTTAAGAACATTTTCAACCATTTTCAAATTGTATGTTTTGAGTTCGATATTTGAGAGCGTAACAGTTCGGTCTACAAAAAGGTTAATAACAGAAATTTTATCTTTGATTGTTATATTTTACTCAAAATTTACGTATCTCCCTGACCATGTCTCTTTACGATACCAGTTAGTTATTATGTTACTGTTGTTTCTATGTAAGAAACTGTAATCTTGGATAGTAGGAATTGAAATGATTGAGTAGGATGTCAATTTCCCATGAAGAAACTGCCCCATTTTTCCCCATTTCAATTAGAGCAGTAGTCAGAATCTCACTTCAATAACTGGACTCGTAAGTTCTAAACAGAACCCTCCAAGGCACTGCTAAGATTTTCATTCCTTATGACTAGAAAAAAACTATATGCCTCTAGTTAGGCCCTAATCTTGTATTTTAGCTGGGCTTTAGTTGGTTCCTGATTTAGATAAACGACCAAAAAATTCTAGTCGAAAAAGTAGGAATTTTTCTGAAATTATCAGAAAGTTCCTAATATATTATAAGGGCATTTGTCGGCAGAAAAATATATTATTTTTTTCAATGGCAGTCCTTTCATTTAGGAATTACATGACAATTTCAACAACATTCATAATTAGTTGATACATTGTATGATTTTTTTTTAAATCAAAGGTAATAAAGAAATGTATTAATCAGACATTTGTCGACAGAAAAATTCGTTTTTTTTTCGATGTGAAATTTTTTAATTAGGAACTTCATGATGATTTCAGCAATTTACAATGAATACAACAGATTTCCGAAAGATGTGAAAAATATTTCTACAATTTCATAAACATTTCGAAATGATTGTAAAACAATTAAAAAATTCCAAACATGTCAAAAAGGGTACAGTCCACCACATTTCAGAGATTTCAAAACATTGCAAAGATATCAAACGATTTCACAGATGTAAATGATTTCAAACGAATACGAATGATTTCACAAATATCGCACCTATTTCATAACATTTTCAGAAACATTTAAAAAGAACACGAAAACCACGTACAAATGCGTACATAGAGTACAGTCGAATTAGCTGAAAGGAGGCCATTTTTTAGAAAAAAGTAGCAGAGTTTGCTTTTCATATTTCAACAACTACAAATGCGAATCAATCTGGTATTTTCGGAGGAAATTGGGCGATAAATATTATCGATATCTTACACGTTTGTATAATCTGCCGTTTATACAGAAAGCTTGTACATTGCCGTAAGTTTGCCACCCACACGGAAAAAAAAATTTCATTAAATCTTATAGAACTAGTCCTATAGTAGAGGATACGACGGGTAGTTTATTAAAAGTTCAAATCTTCTTGGTTTTACATTGCATCGAACTATTCTACAAAATTTAATACAGAGTTCTCTAAAATGCGAAAAACGTAGAATAGTTCTAGAAAATCTAAAAGTCCAGCTAATATACAGTCTACATCGGAGAAGTCTCGAAACTATAGAGAACAGTTCTATAAAATCATGGCCGATTTTTAGCCTGAAAAAAATCTTTTTTATTATCATTATTATTATCATTATGCTTTAATATTTGTTCACATATTTAAGTACATAATTATTTACTATTACACAAACAATCACTACACAAATAATCGCACGCTATTAAAATTATTATTCGCTGTGGGCTCGAACCCCCTACCTATGCATTCGGAGCTCCTGAGAAAACCTCGCAGCTAACATAACTTATAGTATAAAAAAAAATCTAAAATATAATCTACAGCTGTGAAGGGCTGTTTGACAAATTTTTGTGATTTGAAAATTCTAGGTTAATGATTTCGGAAATTTGAAATTTCTGGAGTTTTATATTTATAATGTCAGTAATTTCAAGAATATCATATTTCGAAAATTTAGTTTAAAATTTAGGTAATTACAAATTTCGGGATCTTTAACATTTTTTAAATTTTGGAAACTTTAAATTTCGAACAAATTTTTAATCGCAAATTCTTTTTTGGTTATAAATTCTAGTAGGTTCAAGATTAATAAGATGTTATATAGCTATATAGAATAGGTTTATATAAGTTATATGAAATTAAAGGCTTGCATTGCAAATAATTTTAAAAGTTGAATTCCCAATTATATATTTTTTGAATCGATTAAATAAGATATGACATGGAAAAAGTTGAATCTATTTCAATTTTTAACGTTGAGAATTAAAATCTTAAGTTTTCCAATAACGGACACATCTCTAAATGGCAAGTCCACTACCCGGGTGCATCGGAACGTGCACCAGGTCGTTCAAGACGTCATCTACGAGAAATTTTTTAGAATCTAAATTGTGTCAATAGCCAAACTAACTACCATTAAGAAAATATGAGAGAAAACAAAGTTTTCGTATTTTTATTTCGGTCTTACGATACATTTAGAAAAAATTTAAAAAAGAAATCGAGTCAAAATTCCTTTTTATTGACGTTTCGGCCTCATCTGTGGGCCTTCATCAGAAAGAAACATCTTAGAGAATAATCAAACTCAATCATAAATATACGTCGAAGCGAATGACAACATTTAAAAATTTTTTAAAGTCAGATCATTCTGAAGTTTTAAAAATCACTATGAAGTTTGTAAAAAAACATCAGTTTGTTAGCTGTTTCACAGCATTTTAATTACAAAATATGAACCTGTTTTAACATATTGGGAAAGTTCCTTGGACTTTATAGTTTTCCAATACTTTTTTTACAAACTTCATGATGATTCTTAATACTTCAGAATGATATCTGACTTCACAAAATTTTAAAATGTTGTCATTTGCTTCGACGTATATTTATGATTGACTCCGATTATTCTTTAAGATGTTTGTATCCATGAAGGCCCACAGATGGGGCCAAAACGTCAATAAAAAGGAATTTTGACTCGATTTAGTTTTTCAATTTTTTCTAAATGGATCGTAAGACCGAAACAAAAATATGAAAACTTTATTTTCTCTCATATTTTCTTAATATAAAAAAACGATCGAAGGAAGCTTGACTTCATGATTTCTTTAGAAATCTTGAGGTTTATCTATCAAAATAACTACTAATGGTGAGTCGACGGTAGTTAATTTGGTGGTTGAAACAATTCAAATTTCTAAAAAGTTCTCGTAGAATACGTGCTAAACTACCTGGTGCGCTACTCGGTGCACATGGATCGTCGACTCAACACTTAATTATTTTGGATGTTGACACAATTTGAATTTTAAAGCAGTTCTCGTAGAATACGTGCCAAACGACCGGGTGCACGTTTCGGTGCATCCTGATCGTCGACTCACCATTGGTAGTTATTTTGGCTATTGGTACAATTTAGATTCTAAAAAAGTTCTCGTAGATGACGTCTTGAACGACCTGGTGCACGTTCCGGTGCACCCGGGTAGTGGATTTACCATTTAGAGATGTGTCGGTTATTGGCAAACATAATATTTTAATTTTCAACGTGTGCTAATGTTCTCTAAGACTTGAATTCTTTTTTTTCACGCGGGAGCCATGCGGAAAAGTCGCTGCCTGCGCACAGTAGCGACTGCGCAGCTACATTTTAAAGAACTGAAGTCTATAGATCTTAGATTGAAGTAGTTCACAAACACTCAATACTTCGAATCGAATTTCTATGAGATTTTTCAACATTTTTTTAAGAATTTTTTTATACATTTGACTGAATTGAGGCATTTAAACCTTATAATTATGTGATTACAAACTTTCAATACCTCAATTGTGATTTCTACGAAAGTTTTCAGCATTCTTTCATGAATTTCTCTATATATTTTATTAAACTTTTTCAAATCGGAGTTCAATATAAAGTTTACAGAATTCTTGTAGAGTTATTCTAGGTTAGTTCTATATTAAATTCTGAAAGTTATACAGAATATAGAAAATTTGTTCAAGGTTCGCTCTCATCCCCGACTCTTGTAATACTTCAAAAAAGTTTAATGAACTTTTTTTTTCCGTGTAATAAACCTTCTGGGAATCTACCCACTCCTTTGGGTAGGGGCCCCTAGTTTTCGTATACGGTGTGTTCGTCCCTGAATGAAGAAATGTGGGTAATAGTGGACGCTTCAGAACCTGCAGACGTGTATAGTAGTTTCTCCCTCCTCCGCTACACGGAAAAAATTAGTTGTTGAAATTTCCAATGACTGAGTCAACCACTCTAGGATAGGGTTAAACGTATGTCATAAATTGGAAGAATCGTCTTACAAACCTTGATTGATAAATGTTTAAAAAGTAGAAAGAGTTGTCGAAAGTACAAAACAATTTCAATGAAAATGTGAAGACCAGAGGAATAGAGTTCTTGAAACACTGATACACTAATGCTTCGAAGCCAGTCAATGAAACTTTCGATGACTCTTAACAAGTTTTTGGAAAACAGTATAGCCAAGTTAAAAAAATATATATTTCGCGGTTATATTTACTATATTGTTATTCACATAGACTCGCGCTTAAGTTATATTTATTTTTACAGATTCACACGAACCTATGAAAAATCGAAAGAAATTCTGCGGCGGGATTCGAACTACCTAACACCTATCGAACGCAACTTATCCCTAACAACTAGACCCCACGGCTAACTTAACACATTGAATATTTTGCACAAATGTCAGTGAAAAGTCAAATTTAAATCCGCGCTCATTTGTTCATTGCCGGTGACCGCGACTCCATTCAGACTGATACATATACCACTTCACCTGAGCATCCAATGTGACTGTACATTGTGATATACAGGTATGTAGAAGACAGTCAACGAATTCTACGACAACTTATAAATCAGTTATTCGTTTCTGTGCTAGAGTTATTGTATTCCAAATCGTTTGGAATCTGGAGGACTTTTTATGAACAATTGAATATTTGTCTTGAACTTTGTCAAAATCTGCTGAATAAAAATTCGAAAACTGATGTTCCTAGATTGTCTTCCAATAATTCGATGACTTTTTTCACTTTTTCGATGAAGTCTGCGATTCTTTAATCAAAATTATACGAGATTCTAAAAAAAAAAGTGGCCTATCCTAGAATGGTTGACTAGCCAAGTGAAGTTTCGACAACTTATTTTTTCCGTGTAGGGTCGCGCAAAAGAATTCTTAGCACGCTAACTGCTTTACCTGCTACATGCTTTGCTCAATAGTAGAATACTGTACCACAAAAAGTAATTTTTCTTATTTTCATTGTTACATGAAATATAGATTTTTTTCCGAAAAAAGCGAGCTGTATCGACAGTCTATATGCCCTTTAGATGATTTACACAAAAAATCAGACAAAATGGCTTCGCCGTTTGGCCTGAATCTATTATCTACGATTTACACTCGATTTCCAGGGCCCTTAAGGCCCTTGATGTCACCACACGTAAGATCATGCATATGCATAAAAGCTTGCATATCAATTCGTCAGTTCCGCGATGATACATTTCACGCCGTCAAGGCGGACGCGGACTTTTGAATCTCCAGTGTCTTCATAACCGAATTATTCTAAGTACAGCTTACATCTTTGCGAATGGCAGAGATCCTGTCCTAAAGATGTTCAGGAAACACGAGATGATTGGCGAAGGAGCATTCCTTCACAAAGCCGCGGAGCAAGCGGCCTAGACCCTTGGCCTGAATTTTAACATCAGAAGTGAGGAAACTGCATTACTCCATCTAGATGCTTCACGTCTAAAAGCCGAAGAAAAGAAAGCAGAGGTTGGAAAATTTCACCAACAGCTACTCGACAAGCATATGCACAGAAATTTTCACAGAAATGTACAAAAACAGTTCTTGTCGAAGGAGAAAGCTTTTGCTTTCCTCAAATCATCAGGACTTAATTCAGGTACAGAGGGTTTTATTTTCGCATGCCAGAACGGTGTCATTTCCACCTTAGCATACCGTGACCGCATATTGTGTCAAGAAGTTCCCAGTGATAGGTGCAGAGCATGTCATGCACACGTTGAGAACCTAGAACACATACTATCGGGATGTCCGTCCCACGCAGGAACGACGTATATCTATGGACATAATGCAGCCCTAAGAGTACTTTATTACCATTTTTGTCGCTCTCCGGGTGTTGGTCACGACCCTGCCCTGCCGAACGCTCCAAGGGATATAGAGTCAATTGTCCGAAAAGGGAATTGCCAAATTTTGTGGAACTACGATTTCCGGGCAGCAGTCTCCGTTGTGCACTCGAGGCCTGACATTGTTCTCCAAGACTTCGAGGAACGAACTATATTCATGATCGAATTCTCGGCTCCGTCCGAATACAACATCACTGCAAAGGAGAAAGAAAAAGAGGAGAAGTATCAAGACCTTAACCCTTAAAGCGCCCACGGGGTATGAGAAGACCCCACTTTTTTCTTTTTTTTTTTTGCGCTATTATACTAAAGTCACTTTTTTTAATTCGGGTTCTGTGGTGCCCCTTAGCGTTAGTTGGTACATATCTTCTTTCGATCGACACAGTTGGCGAGTGGCTGTTTAGATTAGTTCAGCTTCTGCATACGTGTGAAGCACTCGCCGTCTCGTCGGGGGTCGCCCACAACCCCACCTTTTTTGGAAGCTGCACTATAATAATTTTGTTTCTTGAAGAGCTATATTTCGAGAATTACAGGTTAAATTTTTAGGTTAAAATATTCAAAATTGACTGAGTTATGATTTTTTCGTGAAAAAGTCATTTTTCACGTTTTCGTAAGATTTTTATTTTTCTAGCACGCAGCAGAAATTTTTTCGTCAATAAAACCTCATCTACACACTAGAAGGATAGTTGAAGAAAATTCAGTAATTTTTTCGAATTGAAATAACGGTTACTTTCTTTGCAATATGACATTTTCCGACGGGGGTCGTCCACGACCCCACATGACGCTTTGTGTTAATATTACATAGCATGGCGCTTTAAGGGTTAAAAGAGAGCTGCAACGACTGTACCCAAAATATTCGGTGCAAGTAATTGTCCTTGTGATAGGTGCTCTAGGAGGTGCGAAACTATCACTGGTTCGTTACCTTAAAGCCATACCCGCGTGCCAAAAATATGGCAAAGCACTTGCGAGATGGATGCAGAAAGCTGTCATCCTTCGTGCGCCTCGTGTCCTCAAGACACAAGAGGGTTTCGCCGGCCTGTATTTGTGATTTTGTCGTTCCCTGTGACCACTCATCTCACGGTTGTGAGACGTGGCCATAGCTGTGTTTTACCGCGGTTCTACTGGGGGCTATTGACATTTTTTAGATGGCAGTTGCTCTTACTGGGACCCTGCGGTGGTTATTTAACTCTTTTTTTTAATTATATATATAT
>CAKNXH010044140.1:0-13345 GCA_932178445.1 Andricus quercusramuli
CCGTTACGCTGCAGCGTAACATTTGCGTTCGGCCGGTCCGCCAGGGATGGTAAAGTAATATGGCATTATAATTAATAAATGAAACAAAATTAATATGTTAACTGTTCCAATTATAATAAAACGTTAAAATTTACGTTAAATGGTAATGCCGTAATTGCAACAAGTTGCTTTCTCAGCGTTAAAAAATAAAGAAACAAAGTGGCTGTCATTCAAGTCGGGCCCCTGCAGACTGGCAACCCACTTAAAGCCGCGTTAGCGGGTTGCCAATATGTAGGGGCCCGACTGCAATGACGGTCACTATTTTTTTTATTTTTTAACGCTGCAAAAGCAACTTGTTGCAATTACGGCATGACCATTTAACGTAAATTTCAACGTTTTATTATAATTGCAACAGTTTACATATTAATTTTGTTTCTTTTGTTAATTATAATGCCATATTACTTTACCATTACTTTACCATTACTTTACCATTACTTTACCATTACTTTACCATTGCGCTGTAGCGTAATGTTTGCGTTCGGCCGGTCCGCCAGACTTCCCAGATGAGAGCGCCTCTTCAGAGAAACTTTGTAACTAAATTGTCGTTTTCTACTACGGGAATCGTAATTCCTCAATTTGTCATATGTGGCGCTCTCATCTGGGAAGAAATTAAAATCCGAGGAAAGGCGATCGCGGTTGTGGGCTGTTTACCACAATCTCCGCCACAGGCGTGGGGTCTCCTTGTAGTACTTCGTGGGTTGAATATTAGAATTTTGAGATCATTAGTGAACCAAAATGCCAGCTTCCCAGCAAAAAAGAAAGTATTGATACGAATTGAATTGAAAAGACTAAGACACCCTGCAAATCTGGCTTTGCGACAATGACGCATTGGACCTATGTGTCAATGCATGTAAATTCGTGAAGACGGTATTTCAATTTTTAATCTTTCTATACGTACAAATACAGTGCAAAAGTCTAAAGTCAGCGAATACACTTCAATGCGTCACGGCGAATGTCAGCAAGTGTTGATTCATACAATTTAATCCGTAACAGGAAAACCAACGTGCAGGGCATATAGAATTTATTGTAAATGTTATTAAATTGTCTCGTAGCTCAGTGGCGGGTACTCTGGACTGACACACGAGGGATCGCTGTTTCAAGACTGGACGCATGTACTTTTTATTAATTTTTTTTTCCTGATTGACTTCGAACACGCATTCATACGAATTCACACGCATTCAATTCGCGCTGTCTCAATTCATCTAAATGCGTCCCGATCCGTTGGAACGAATCAGAAAACGGGACCAATTCTTTCTTTTTTGCTAGGTTTGCGTAAAAATAAGCGGGTTACCCCCAGACTAACAGATAACTCTTCCCCAAGCAGAATAATTTCAAAACGTGTCACCAGAAACACAAATAAAAATACAAATTTGTTCATTCCGGCTAAATCAACTCCTCGTAATAAGAACACAATGAATGAATCCGGTAGTAGTGTTGAATCTATTTTCTCAAGTTCTGAACGTAACGATGGGACCCTTGATGATTTGCCGAGACGCGAAGTAGTTAAACGAACTTGTCGGTCACTATGTTTGTTGAGCACTGTAGGACTGTGGCAACTTTCATAGATGCTCACGAAATGAATTATCTCGTGATGTTAATTAAGACACGAATTAAGGGAGCAGCTCGTAAACATATACAAGATAAAGTGGGTTTCGGGTTGGAAGAATTGTTAAAAATACTTGAAAGAATATACTCGCCAAAGCAGACATAAGCCAATTGTTACAAGAATTAGCCGTGATAAAAAGAACAAAAGACGAAAGTGTTGTCGATTATGGAGCGCGTGTCACAGAAATTTTAAATAAAATTGGCATAAAAGTGATGGATAAAAATCCTGGTGAGGTAGGTGAAGAACGTTGTAAGGAATACCGGGAAAATGCCATATGTAATTTTATGCGCGGTTTAGACAGAGATACTCTGACGTTTATTCGCGAAAAGGCCCCACTACCTACTTTAGACATAGCTATAGAACTAGCTTCTGAAGCCGATCTAGAAAACAAAAGCTGGGGTTAGGTTCACTATGAGAAAAAAGAAGCGACTACATCTTCTTTTGATAGAAGAGATGATAGAAGAGATTATAGAAGGGATGATAGAAGGCAAGGGCCTAGAAGATACATAGCTCATCTAAAAACTGATGATAGTAACGATAAAAGTCAAGCTCATTATTTAAGTTCTATTCAGTGTTATAAATATCAGGCATACGGACATCGTCAGCGAGACTGTCCTAAGAGAGACGAAAAATCAGATGTAAAGGATAGAGAGAGTGGAAAATGTAGCTATTGTGGAAGAATCGGTCACGAGATTAATTATTGCAAATTAAAAAAAAGCATGAAACTGAAATTTCCCGAGCTAAGCAGGGTTTACCTAATTATTTAAACGAGAAAATGAGCCAACAGAAAAGTGAAGTTGCGACCCAAAATCAGAAAAAGCCCCTATAAGAGTTGTTCTAAATATTCACACTTCAGAAGAACCAGCCCCAGTAGTAAATTTCAAAAATTCATCTCTTAACAATGGTGAGATTCGAGATTTAGTGGATACTGGTTCTAGTGTAAATTTGATAAAAATAAATGCTTTAGATCTGCGAATAAGCGTGAATTCAAAAATCATTTACAATCTTGTAGGAATTGACCCTGGTACGATTCCAACAGAAGGCGAAGTAAAAATGTTAGTAAAAGGACTCCTTACACCTTTTCAGGCAGTATCTAAAGATGTTCCTATTCAACAAGATGGGCTTTTAGGCGTTTCTTTTTTGAAGCAACATGGGGCGATTTTGAATTTTATTGACGATTACATGCATTTGGGAGACGAAGGCCTTCCATTCGTTACGCACACAAATGTAAAGTTACCTGCTCGAACCAAAAGATTAGCAACACTGCCCATAAAAGCTACAAATTTAAGAGAAGGTTATATTAGGAAAATTCCATGCGGACCAGACGTATTTGCTGGCGAGGCTTTGGTGTCAAATATCGCTAATTCAGTTAAAATGTTTGTAATAAATACGTCAGATAAAGATGTAGATTTAATAGTACCACTTATTGAGCTGGAGGAGTGTGAAGTACATTCTCCTTCCCTGGCGGACCGGCCGAACGCAAACATTACGCTACAGCGTAACGGTAAAGTAATGGTAAAGTAATGCTAAAGTAATATGGCATTATAATTAATAAAGGAAACAAAATTAATATGTAAATTGTTGCAATTATAATAAAACGTTAAAATTTACATTAAATGGTCATGCCGTAATTGCAACAAGTTGCTTTCTCAGCGTTAAAAAATAAAAAAACAAAGTGGCTGTCATTCAAGTCGGGTCCCTGCAGACTGGCAACCCACTTAAAGCCACGTTAGCGGGTTGCCAATATGCAGGGGCCCGACTGCAATGACGGTCACTATGTTTTTTTATTTCTTAATGCTGCAAAAGCAACTTGTTGCAATTGCGGCATGACCGTTGAACGTAAATTTCAACGTTTTATTATAATTGCAACAGTTTACATATTAATTTTGTTTCCTTTATTAATTATAATGCCATATTACTTTACCATTACTTTAGCATTACTTTACCGTTACGCTGTAGCGTAATGTTTGCGTTCGGCCGGTCCGCCAGGGTTCAATTCAGGATTTAAGGTCATCTGAAGATTCTCAGGGAGAAGAAAAATTTAAAGCAGATAGGTTCACAAAACTTATAGAAAGTCTTGATTTCCGTGATTTAAATGACGAAGAGAAAAGTCGTCTGTTAGGAATATTCAATGAATTTCCTTATCAATTTTTCCTACCTGGAGATAAGTTAGGAACGACCAGCACGGTAACTCACAAAATATATACAACAAGTGAACAGCCAGTTAATATAAAGCAATATCGAAATCCTCCTATTCATAAAGAGGTAATTCGATACGAAACCCAAAGATTACTACAAGATGACATAGTTCAACCTTTAAGTTCTCCTTACAATTCTCCTGCATTAGTCGTGCCTAAACCACCTGATGTACAAGGTAATAAGCGATGGCGAATGGTCATTGATTATCGTGCCCTAAATAAGCGAACTGTTCAAGATGCTTATCCCTTACCAAATATTACAGACATATTAGATCAGCTGGGCGGAGCTCAATACTTTTCGGTTTTTGACTTGGCAATGGGATTTCATCAAATCTTCGTGATAAAATTTGTTCAGAGTCTATTTTACAGTATCCTGATTTTTCAAGACCGTTCGTACTCACAACAGATGCTTCCAATTATGCGGTAGGCAGAGTCCTTAGTCAAGGTCCCATAGGACAAGATTTGCCTATAGCATATGCATCTCGCACTCTCCATGAACCCGAGTTGAATTTCTCAACTACTGAAAAGGAGCTTTTGGCAATAGTTTTCAATGTCAAACATTTCCGATCATATTTGTATGGTCGTCAATTCACATTGGTTACAGATCATCGTCCTTTGGTCTGGCTGCATGGTCTACAGGACCCAGTCTCTCGGTTGGCTCCATGGCGAACATTATCGAGCGAGTACGTTTATTTAATTGTGTATAAGCCTGGTAAAAAGAATGCCAATGCCGACGCATTATCTCGAAACCCTTGTGACAACATTAGCTGTATTTTATCTGCTGAGTTGGGATTGGTAGATGGGTCCCAGTTAGTGCACGACCATGGTCTCATCGGCATATCCCCTGCCCAGGAAGATGAAACCGTCTATCCCGATGGGTAGACAAGACATGTGTTCTTAAACAGCCGGATCCGACAGGCTCAGAATGTTGAAGATCTGTACGCAGTGTTTATAGATTGTTATAGTGACGAATCGGATGGTGATTCAGACCTCGAATCTGAGTACGACTGCCACACATTAGGTGAGTGGGAATCTCAGATTCACGATTCAGGTACGAAGATTGCGTTAGGCAAGCGGGCTCTCCTGAATTTGGGTACGAAGCCTGCGTTAGGCAAGCGGGCTCTCCCAATTAAGGGTACGAAGTCTATGTAAGGCGAACGGACTCTCCCTGAGGTGGTTAAGGCCTGTGCTGTAGAACCATGTAGGAGTCCGGATCTAATACTACAAGGTACAAGCAATCTCGCGTCCGAGGGCATTGGGCACAACAGCACCAGCACGATTTTGGCAATTACAGATGTTTGTGTGATCAATAGTAAGGACAAGCTTACTATGGGCAATGGTCACGTAGTTCATTTCATTTCCGCAGATGGAAATCTGGAATGAGAAATAAGTACATAGTTATTGCAAAATAACTTAGTTGATGGTCAAAGTTTACAAACTGAAAATCTCAAGGCCGGAGAGGTAATTGTGTTCTCTCATAACAATCCATGTAATTGTAAATGCTCGATTTTAAGTTAAGGCTTATCTAAATGTTATTTCTGGAGCTTTGCTGGCTCCTCGGAAAGCAATGGAAACACTTTAGCTTCAGACAATCAAAGTTTCTAAAACGGGAAACAATTTTGATGAAATATCTTGGTCTTCAATTAAAAAAGTATTTCGACAGCAATTTCTCGGAACCGGCTTGGTAATAAAGGTCTGCTCAGGGGAAATCAAATTTCCATCTCCTGAAGAAAGGCAGAAAATATTACAGAAAGCTCATGAGTCTACAATCGGAGGTCATAAAGGGGTCTCAAAGACTTATTGGCGAATTCGACCTAATTATTATTGGTCTGATATAAAAACTGACATTCAAGTTTGTTAAGTTTTGTAAAAACTGTCTGTTACGTCGTAACAATTATTTATTTCAATTCATGTCAAATATCTTTGTCCCTACTTCATAAATTGTCCGTCTGTTCCTGAAACCATAAAGTAATTGAAATGTCCTTCGTCATATTGAGGAAAAACCCACTGTTAATCTTTCAAAGGTAAATGTCCATAAAGCAATTTAAATGTCCTTCGTCAAACTCAGGAACAATCCACTGTCAACCCTCTAAGGTAAATTTCTAAATTCTAAATAGCTTGGGTACTTTATTGTTATTGCACTGGCACTGGCACTGGCTCTTGACCATGGCGTCAGACCCAATCTATGGTTTTTCTCAAAATTCAAAAACGTCTGAAAAGGGGGACTAATGTACCTCCTCCACTGCATATCGACCAATCAGCGTAAGCGACCACCCTCTCAACTCGTGCTTTTCGAAATGTAACAGGGAGCGAGCTTTGAGAGAACGAGTCAGAGATTCAGATTTGATTTGACTATCGAATGAGAGACTTGGTCTTCGGAGATCAACCCGCTCTCAAAATCATTTACAACAGTCGTCGTTATAAGTTTTCCTCCTTAATGAATTTGTGTTTTTTATAATAAACTATTTAAATGTGAAATCAACAATCACGATCATTTTACCCAATAATACCACAAAAAACACTGCCAGCGTAACAAATTAATCAGAACTCGAACTCAACAACCTATGATCATCACGGATACGCCCAAAGAACTATTCGATAAGATTTAAATAGATATGGTAGGACCTCTTCCCACAACTCCGCGAGGTCATAACCATATATTGACTATCCAGTGTAATTTTCCAAAATACGCTGATGCAATTCCATTAGCAAAAATCGATTCTGTTACTATTGCGCATGCAATTGCTGAACAATTTATCTCACGATATGGATGTCCGAAAGTAATTCATACTGATCAAGGCAAAAACTTTACTAGCAAAGTTATACAAACCTTTTGTAAAATTTTAAATATTGAAAAGATTCAATCCACAGCTTTATTATCCGCAAGCATTGGGCTCTCTGGAAAGAAGCTATCAGACCCTTGTAGAATATCTGAGACAGTTTGGAAATGCTCAAAATTGGGACGAGTGGCTCCGTAATGCTATTTTCTCGTACAATACTTAGGTGCACGAAGCTACGGGTTTCACGCCATATTCTCTAGAATTTGGTAGGGAGGCCAATATTCCAACTAGTTTTTCCACAGATCCTTCTGAGATTATGTATACAAAATATCTCCAAGATTTGTTCCACAAACTGGATGATTCCCAAAAGCTGGCCCATGAACGACTAGAGATTGCTAAAAGAAAGTCAAAATTATATTATGATCGCATAGCAAATCCTCAAAATTTTCGTGTAGGAAGCAAGGTAGCCCTAAAAGTTGCAATCAGAAATGAAAAAAAAATTTGATCCTTTCTTTGACGGACAATACGTGATAGAAAGAATGATTGGAGAGGCTAATGCTCAGATTAGGGATGAAAGAACAAATGAAATCAAGAACGTTAATTTAGATAAGCTACAATTAGTGGCTCATCCTCTTCAAGATTGAAAGAATTAAATTTTGAAATGAAAAACTATAAATAAAACTATAGAAAGGAACTAGAGAAAGTTAATTTGTCGAACGAAATTAGTAATGAATAAGATAATTTTTTTAAAATTAATAATAATAAGGACACTTCTGTGTTTCTTTTCGATAAAAAATTCCATTTTTTAAATCAAAATAAGTAGAATAATAAAAAAAATATTTTTATTACTAATTTTAAAGGTGTAAAAAACAAAAAAACAAAAAATAAATTTTTGAATTACTCACCTAAGTTTTCATGTAGAAGCCAGAACAAGAGTTGAAAATCTGAAAATGAATAGAAAGAGGTTTAAAGGACACAAAGAAATAATTCTTATTCGATATTATTATAAGAATTTTACAAATAAAAATGTTACTTATCTAAAAAATGTTGGTGACTGCTGGTATACCTTCAGTCTGTAATGGAAATGTGAAAAGAACTTGAAAAATTTGATAAGATGTAAAGTATGTAAATTAAAATTTCGCGCCATTTTCTAGCAAGCAGACGAAAATAACGCCAAATGCAAAGGGAGTACCAACATAACTTATCATAAATTATTAATTAAGGGGAATAAAACTTAAAATAATAAATAAGTAACTCAAAATAAATAAATTTGTCTTGCCTTGACTTTTTTTCGTACCGCGCGTTGTTTGGCTGAAAATGTTAATTTTCGTTTCTTCTTTTGGATTTTGAAAATGCTGTAACTCTGAAAATTTTCATTTTATCGAAAAATGTTATAAAAACAGATTGTTGGAATTGCTCTTAATTTTTGAATTTTCATCCAAAATGGATGGCTAACGAACATGACCTCCATTTTAGGACACTTGAAGAGTATACCAAAGCCCAATCCAATCTGTCAATTCTTTCGAAAGTTATCGTGCTAACAAAATAAAAATCTACACACATACACACAGACCCACATACACACAGCCAGACATATTCGCGAAAACCTGTTTTTTGGGTTCAGGGGGTCTCAAAACGTGGGCATTTGACAAAACCCGGGGGGCCCCCCCCTCAAAATATACACGAATCTAATACCTTCTCTAGATGAGAATGTAAAAAGTGCGCGACCTATAAAAAAACAATTTTGTTATTAAACAGTTTATTGCAACTTGTATCGTTTTTCGATATATTCAATTTGTTCATTTTCAATGTTATTTTTTACAATTTGAACCAAAAATACGGATCCTAGCATAAAGTGTTTCTATGAAAATTTTTAAAACAAAAGTTTATAAAACATTTGTGATCTACAAATGTTTTATAAACTGTGTCGTTTGTCCAAAAATGTAATTCTTTCATTTTTAATTTTATTTCCTAAGAATAAAGAAAAAACTATGGATTCTATCAAAAAGTGATTGCCAATAAATTTGTAGATCTTTTCTTAATGCACAATTTTTGTCTATTCGTCTTTTTACGTACCTTGCGTTGTTTTTCCAGAGATTTAATTTTTCTATTTTTAATGCTATTTTTTACGAATAAAACAAAAAATACGCATTCTTTCAAAAAGTGATCAATAACATATTTGTAGATCTTTTTTACATATACAATAGTGCATTTTTTATTTTTTTTCATATTCTGTATATTTTGACCGCAAAATGGAATTTTTGATTTTTTATTATTTTTTTTGCGATAAAAATTTGAATTTTCGATTTTTCAAAAAAATTGAGAAAAGTCTTATAACAGTATTGTAGGGTGTTCAAAAAGAAACATTTTTCTTCTCCTGAATTGTTTTCTTATCGTGCGTTGTTTGACTTAAAATGTTCATTTTTGTTTGTTTTTTGGAATTTTGTGAATATTATAACTCCAGTAATTTTTGTTTAATCAAAAAAATTCTTTGAGATAAATTGTTTATCTTTTTGAGTTCTACGAATATACGTACATAGAATTTTTAAATTTGAAAAAAAGTGGTCTCAACAATTTTGAAAAAGCGCTCACTTTTTGAATTTTCATCCAAAATGGCTGGCTAACGAACTTGACCTTCATTTTAGGATACTTGAAGAGCATACCAAAGCCCCAATCTGTCAATTCTTTCGAAAGTTATCGTGCTGACAGACTAAAAATCTACATACATACACACCCTGATACCTACATACATACACACATACATACATGCAGACAGACAGATACATTCACGCAAACGTGTCTTCTGGGTTCAGAAGATCTCAAAACGTGGACATTTGACAAAAACGGAGGGAAGGGGGGGTCAAATTTTACACAAATCTAATACCTTCTCTGATGAGAATGTAAAAAAGAAACGTAGAAATTTCCAACAGATCGATTTCTAAATGCGCAGTTAATCAGATAAAGGACAAGAGAAAGGGCTAAAGCAAATAGCAAACAAGTGATTTAAAAGGAAAATAACGGTAAAATTAAAAAAAAAAATGGATCAAAATAAAACGTACCCCGATTGGTACTGTTTAAACTAGGACATAGACAAATTACTAAAAAATCCTTCCGGCTCTGTTATGGAAAAACTTTAAGTAAGTGTTTATTTTTAGTACCTTTAATAGGATAGAGAAATTTTGGAGTAATAACTATGAAAATTTTAAAATAAATTAATCATAAAATTGATTAATCAAAGTTAAAAAAATATTATAAATCTAATATAATAAATTTATTCTGATAAAATAAAATGAATAAAAAAAAGGAGGAAGATAGGATATATTCTTTTTTTTTATTATTATAGAAACTGGCACGGTTATTGGAAAGAAAAGCAACAGGTGTCTCGCATTTGTCGGGGAAATTGTACGTAAGACTAGATAAACAACAGGATTATAGATGGAGATGTCAACCCTGTGCAAATTCCCAAAGACTCGATGACAAAGCTGAACTATGGGAAGATAAGGAAGTTCACCTGTTGATATTAACGGCCTTAACCAATCAAAAAAAGATGCAAAGGTTGCGGGAAGGGGGGACTCCTCATGAAAGAACCAAGTGACTGTTTATATAGGCGAGCGGTGCACCCCTAAAAAGACGTATACAAAAAACGATTTGACCGACCAGATAGTTTCGCCAGGATGAAACCTTTCCTAATCGATGTATTATGTTGTTGCAAACAAAAAACCTCAGTGACATTTTTTCGTACCAATGGTCAGTAATTTGTTATTACCAAAAAACTTGCAAAATTGAAAAGGATTAAAAAATCGATACGAAAACACATTTATTATATATTTTGGGCAAAAATAAACACTTTTTAACTCTTGTCATTTTTTCGAAGAACGCTTCGTTTTCGAGCTACGAGTGATTTAAGGTCGAAAAATAACCAAAATGCGCCATTTCCATAAATTTTTATCTCGGTTTCTACTGGCGCTTTTTGAATTTTCTTTATTCGAGATTACTCGACGAAAGTTATATTTTCATGCAAAATTTTCTTCATCCTGGCGACTTTCTTTCCCCTTTAAATATTTGCGATCAAAAACTCGTGAAATTCAGCGATTCTCCACGAGCGGGCAAGTAGCCGGAAAACCAAATATCGATTCGCGAACTATTGATATAGTAACTGTATACTTTTTAATTAATGTTAGTATCGCATAAATATCTAAGATTACGAATTATACCTAACATTTAAATGAAAAATAAAGAAATTTAATGTTTTTACAAGAAATGCATATAATAATAACTATTTATTAATACAAAATATACATTTATGCTAAATATAAACTTTTATTTATATTTATTTCTATCTATTAGCTGCTTCCATATCGTCAGTTTGTATTTCTAGATTTTTACATTTTATAGAGCAAGAGCACAGATCGCAACATTTAAAACCTTGTGATAAGCAAGAACAAATTTCTTCATCGCTGCACTGCGACTTCCCACTGCAGGAACAAATGAATTTCTCTAGCATTTCCATGGCTGTATCTCCTTCAAAATAATTAAAGCCCAGTACGCTAGTGTGTACATGGGAAAAAAAAGTTCATTAAACTTTCTTGAAGTATTACAAGAGTCGGGGATGAGAGCGAACCTTGAACGTATTTTCTATATTCTGTATAACTTTCAGGAGTTAATTTACAACAGACCTACAATAACTCTACAAGAATTCTGTAAACTTTATATTGAACTCCGATTTGAAAAAGTTTAATAAAATATATAGAGAAATTCGTTAAAGAATGTTGAAAACTTTCGTAGAAATCACAATTGAGGTATTGAAAGTTTGTAATCACATAATTATAAGGTTTAAATACCTTAATTCAGTCAAATGAATAGAAAAATTCTTCGAAAAATGTTGAAAAATCTCATAGAAATTCTATTCGAAGTATTGAGTGTTTGTGAACTACTTCAATATAAGATCTATAGACTTCAGTTCTTCAAAATGTAGCTACACAGTCGCTACTGTGCGCAGGCAGCGACTTTTCCGCATCGCTCCCGCGTGAAAAAAAAGAATTCAAGTCTTAGAGAACATTAGCAAGCGTGGAAAATTAAAATATTAAGTTTGCCAATAACCGACACATCTCTAAATGGTAAATCCACTACCCGGGTGCACCGGAACGTGCACCAGGTCGTTTGACACGTATCCTACGAGAACTGCTTTAAAATTCAAATTGTGTCAACATCCAAAATAATTAACAGTGGTGAGTCGACGATCCGGGTGCAACGAGTCGCGCACCAGGTAGTTTAGCACGTATTCTACGAGAACTTTTTAGAAATTTGAATTGTTTCAACCACCAAATTAACTACCGTCGACCCACCATTGGTAGTTATTTTGGCTATTAACACAATTTAAATTTTTGAAAAGTTCTTGTAGAATACGTGCTAAGCGACCTGGTACACGTTCCGGTGCATCCTGATCGTCGACTCACCATTGGAATTTTTTTTTTTGGTAGATAAACCTCAAGATTTCTAAAGAAATCATCAAGTCAAGCTTCTTTCGATCGTTTTTTTATATTAGGAAAATATGAGAGAAAACAAAGTTTTCATATTTTTGTTTCGGTCTTGCGATCCATTTACAAAAAATTGAAAAACTAAATCCAGTAAAAATTCTTTTATTGACGTTTTGGCCCCATCTGTGGGCCTTCATCAGAAACAAACATCTTAAGGAATAATCGGAGTCAATCATACATATACGTCGAAGCGATTGACAAAATTTTAAATCTTTGTGAAGTCAGATATCACTCTGAAGTTTTGAAAATCTTTATGAAGTTTGTAAAAAAAGTATTGGGAAACTATAAAGTCCAAGGAACTTTCCCAATATGTTCAAAAAGGTTCATATTTTGTAATTAAAATGCTGTGAAACAGCTAACAAACTGATGTTTTTTTACAAACTTCATAATGATTTTTAAAACTTCAGAATGATCTGACTTTACAAAATTTAAAAATTTTGTCATTCGCTTCGACGTATGATTGACTTCGATTATTCTCTAAGATGTTTCTTTCTGATGAAGGGCCACAGATGAGGCCGAAACGTCAATAAAAATGAATTTTTACTCGATTTCTTTTTTAAATTTTTTCTAAATGTATCGTAAGACCGAAACAAAATATGAAAACTTTGTTTTCTCTCATATTTTCTTAATGGTAGTTAGTTTGGCTATTGATACAATTTATTTTCTAAAAAAGTTCTCGTAGATGACGTCTTGAACGACCCTGTGAATGTTCCGGTGCACCCGGGTAGTGGACTTGCCATTTAGAGATGTGTCGGTTATTGGAAAACGGAAAGATAGATAGAGGGGTAAGGGTTAAGTTGGACCCGTGAAGGCCCAACCCCTCACCCCCCTTCGCCACGTCCCTTCTTCCTCCTTCTTCCTTCCTATTATTTTGAGTGTCCATATTGGTCCCAAGAGAAGCTAGGGACATAAAGGTCCGCCCTGCAGAGCCCCGCATGCAGGGGAAGACTGCACTTACTCGGGGAGGTATTCAATACAAATTATAAAAAGTAAAATATTCCCAAGTGTCGCAACTTTAAAACCAATTAAACAATACATTATCCACTTACTGTATAAATTTGTAAAAAACAGTTGTTTTTTTCACTCTCAATCCTGTCACTTTTTATACCGCGCGCCTCACAAATAATACAATTTAATGACTGCGCATGATCAACTATACGAATATAAGTTTCAGGGCCCTTTCAC
>CAKNXH010044143.1:0-21849 GCA_932178445.1 Andricus quercusramuli
CTAGATGCTTCACGTCTAAAAGCCGAAGTAAAGAAAGCAGAGGTTGGAAAATTTCACCAAGAGCTGATCGACAAGCATATGCACGGAAACTTTCACAGGAATGTAGAAAAACAGTCCTTGTCGAAGGAGCAAACTTTTGCTTTCCTCAAATCATCAGGGCTCAATTCAGGTACAGAGGGCTTTATTTTCGCATGCCACGACGGTGTCATCTCCACCTTAGGATACCGTCACCACATTTTATGTCGAGAAGTTCCCAGTGATAGGTGCAGAGCGTGTCATGCACACGCTGAGTACCTAGAACAAATACCATCGTGGTGTCCGACCCACGCAGGAACAACGTATATCTATAGACATAATGCGGCCACAAGAGTACTTTATTACCACCTTTGTCGCTCTTACGGTGTTGGTCGCGACCCTGCCCTGCCGAACGCTCCGAGGGATATAGAGTGAATTGTCCGAAACGAGAAGTGCCAGATTTTCTGGAACTACGATTTTTGGGCAGCAGTCTCCGTTGCGCACTCGAGGCCTGACATTGTTTTCCAAGACGTCGAGAAACGAACTATATTCGTGTTCGAATTCTCAGCTCCGTCCGAATACAACATCACTGCAAAGGAGAAAGAAAAAGAGGAGAGGTATCAAGACCTTAAAAGAGAGCTGCAACGACTGTACCCAAAATATTCGGTACGAGTAATAGTCCTTGTGATAGGTCCTCTCGGAGGTGCCAAATTATCACTGGTTCGTAACCTTAAAGCCATACCCGCGTGCCAAAAATATGCCAAGGCGCTTGCGAGATGGATGCAGAAAGCTGTCATCTTTGGGTCGCTTCGTGTCCTCAAGACACACGAGGGTATCGCCGGCCTGTCATTGTGACTTCGTCGTGCCCAATGACCACCCATCTCACGGATGTGAGACGTGGCCATAGGTCATAGGCCATACATAGACATAGATTTTTTGGATTGATCTAGAATTTTCGTGTTATTTATTTAAATAACACGTTCGTTCCGCGACACTACTCCGATCAAGGTTGCTGATCAATCTCTCTAGCGATCACCCCAAGTGAAGAGCCTCACAAAATTGTTATGTGTGGTTCCCCACTCGGGCCCATTAGTATCCAAGGTCTTTTGTTTCAGGCATCATTCACTCTACTCACATTCTTTTTATAAACTATTTTTCGCCACACTTTTCTGTCCTGGTCTACTTCTCTAGCTTCCTTCACGTCCATGCATTTTTTCATGTTTCTATGGCTTCTTATATCTTTTCGGATTAAGGTCTCATCCACACATTCTAAACATTCGTTCCGCGTTCTGCCTCTGGGAATACTGCCACTTACTTGACCTTTATACACTTGTTTCGTTAGTCGTTCATCTTTCATTCTTTCAACATGTCCGAACCATCTTAACTGATTTCTTTCTCATGTCTCAATTTTTGTCTCTTTTGCACCACATTTTTTGAGGATTATTTCGGTTCTCACTTTGTTCATCAGTGTTTTCTCGCAAATTGTGCGCAGAGGTTTCATGCCAATCGCGTTAATTTTACTCTCATCCTTTTCTTAACCGGTCCATGTCTCGCTACCGTATAGCACAGTCGGTACAAATATAGAATTATTTATTGCCATTTTAGCTTTTTTTGATATATTTTTACTTCTGAGAATGGACTCTGCTCTACCGATAACCTTCTGACCTCGTTTATGCGCCTATCCATCTCCCCATGTATCTTCCCGTCACTAGTGAATAGGCTGCCTAGATATATGTACTTATCAACTTGTTCTAATTTCTCATCACTTAGGACTTACGTTTACTTTTGCAGTTTTAACAATGATATCCCGTAGCATAGTCCATGCTTTTTTGTTTTCAGTGATTTTATTGATCTACTTGATTTTTTTGATTAAAAAATAGAATGGAATAAATCAATAAAAGCAATAAATTGAATGGAATCACTAGAATAAATAAAAGCGATTTATTATTAACCAAATCAATAAAGTAAACAACACCAATGAAATCAATAAAATCCATACAATAAAAAAATTAATAAAGTCAATTGATTGAATAAAATCACTAAAATCAGTATAATTGTGACTTTATTGATTTTAATTTGATTTTCTTCGTTTTAGTGATTTTATTCAATTTATTGATTTTATTGGTGCTGTTCATTTATTTTATTCCATTGATAATAATTTGATTTTATTGTTTTTAGTAATTTCATTCAATTTATTGATTTTTTCATTCATTTCATTGGATTTTTCAATAAAATGAAGAAAATCAGTATAAATATTCGATTCTTTTATTAAAAAATGCAACCAAATGACTCAATAAAATCAATAAATTGAATGAGATTACAAAAATTGATAACATAAATTTATTATCAACAAAATCAGTTACAAATACATTAATGAAATCTACATTTTACTGATTTGAGTGATTTCATTCAATTTATTGATTTTATTGTTGTGATTTACTTATTTCATTTTATTCATTCTATGATTTTATTAATTCAATTGATTCGATTGATTATGTTCAATTTATTGATTTTTGTTTATTGCAAATATTTGACTTTTTTGTTAAAAAATACAATAAAATGACTTAATGAAGTCAATAAATTGAATAAAATACTAAAATCAAATTATTATCAATAGAATCAAAATTGCACTGGATTCTATTGATTTTAGTGATTTTATTCAATTTATTGATTTCATAGATGTTATTGATTTTTTTACTTTTTTATTTTATTGATAATAATTTGATTTGATCGTTTTTATTGATTTTATTGTTCTACTAGATTTTTTAAATTAAAAAACGGGATGGAATAAATCAATGAAAGCAATAAATTGAGTGGAATCACTAGAATAAATAAAAGCGATTCATTATCAACAAAATCAATAAAGTAAACAACATCAATTAAATCAATAAAATCCATACAATAAAAAAATTAATAAAATCAATGAATTGAATAAAATCACTAAAATCAGTATAATTGTGACTTTATTGCATGTATATGTATGTATGTATGTATGTATGTATGTATATTGGAACTCTCCCTTTTACGGGTTTGAGGGCCTCCGCTCCCTGAACATATATCTACATTTTATCCTTAGTCTAACTTAACCGCTACTTATTTTCTAATGCATCGCCTTACATAATAACAATAATATTAGTACTACTCTTCTTAAACTACAGACAATGAGCGACCTTCCCGGGCTTCCGTTTTCTCTTAAAATCAAATGCATTTACACAGATTTAAAAATTTTTAATTTTCACTAGTTACTTTCATTTAAACAGGATTACCCGTTTGGCTCTGCCCTGGTCCCTTGCTTTCTCTTGCTTCTTCCAGTTTTTTCATCCACATCACTCCCTGTCCATTACCATCCAAAATCCATCTTACACATTCATCCACACTCAACTGTCCATCTTCCTCTCCTGTACACCTCTCTAACACATGTGCCCATGACTCCACTTCACAGATCCTCCGCTCTGCACAGATTGTACTCTTCATCCATCCAATATCTACAAGCTCTCACTCCTTCCCCCATTCTTAGCTGTATCACCCTATTCAGTTCAGTTCTTTTGCTCCCACATACTCTTCGAAAATTCTTATCATGAGGTTCATCCCCTTCTCATCGTATGCTAATAGAACTACGTCGTCCGCGTATGCTAGAGAGTATAGTTTGCTATAACCCAGAATCGTCCCCCCTTTCCCTTTCTCTTTTAGCTTCTCCTCTAAGTCTGCCAGCAGCATATTAAATAGTAGCGGACGCAACGGGCACCCTTGCCTGAGACCTCTTTCTGTCCAGAAAACCTCCCCGTTTTCTCCCTTTATCTTCACCCTAATCCTGGTTTTAGTAAAAATTTTCTTCATCCTCTCCACTAAACCTTCCTCTATTCCTCTCTCTTTCATTGCCTGTCATAGCACTTTTCTATTCACAGATTAAAAAGCTGCTTTACAATCTACGGATAAGGCTACTAATTTCCCTTTTTGCCTTCCTACGTTTCTGTTAACCAAGTAGTTGAGCACGTAAATGTTATCTATTGTCCTCATCCCTCTTCTAAATCCCGTCTGATTATGTAGTACACTTTGTTTCTCTTCTATCTGACTCTCCAACCTTTTTCTTAGAATTCCCGCGTATATTTTATAACCCACTGGCATGAGGGTGATCCCTCTGTACTCTTCTACCTTCTTACCCTACCCTTTCTTGACAAGCGGTACCACCAGCCCTGTCCTCCACTCCTCCGGCCACCCTTCTCCTTTCCAGACCTTGTTGCAGATCTTCCACAGCCCTTCCCTTATCCCTTCTCCTCCAAGCTTTACCGCTTCGTTCTCCATTCCATCCTCTCCTGTAGCCTTGTCTGTTTTAGTCTATCTGTCGCCTCATTCATTTCTTCTCTTGTTATTTCGTTCGCTTCCTCCATTTCTCCCTGTACTGTGTTTTTATTTTCCCCTTTAATCCAATTTTGTTCTCCCCCCAGCAGACCCTTGAAATAATCCGTCCCTTCATCCATTTCTATTTATTCATTCACGCCCTTCCTTCCTCCTCTTTCCCTGCTTGTCATATCCCAGACCCTACCTTCTTTGATTGCTTTTTCTACTTCTTCCTTGTATTCCTCCTTTCCCCTTTGCTTTTTCCCTTCCATCATCCTCTCATGTTCTCTTTTTCTCCTGTTGTACTCCGCCTTCTCTATTTCTCCTTTCCTCCATTTTCTCACATACTCTTCCAATCTCTCCTTACTCTCCCTGCATTCCTCGTCCCACCAGCCTCTCTTTCCCTCTTCTCTTCCTTCTTTTGTACCTATCTCATTCCTCACCTTCTCAATCGACCCTTTCAACCTTTCAATTAACGAGTCTACTCCCTGCTCCTTTTCATATCTAACATTCTCCTTTTCCATTTTCTGTTCAAACACATTTAATTTATCTACCTCCCCCCTCCCAGACTCCCATTTTCGTGCTCCTTTCCCCCCTCTTTCCTTTCTCCCTCTGCCGCTCTTATGGACGCCACCTTTCATTGTAGCTATTACTGGGAAGTGTTCTGACCCTATCTCATTCCCTACATTCATACTGCATATCATATTCCGCATTCTTTCTTCCGCCAGGATGTAGTCATTACTGTTTCTCCCTTACCTATGAATGTAATCTCTCCTTTCTCATCTCCTTTCATGTTGCCATTACATATATACCATCCGGTTTCTCCTATTATGTCTAGTAACCTCCTCCCCTCCCAATCTATCTCCCTATGCTTAAAGCTCCTTATATATGCCTCCTTTTCTTCATCCCAAGTCCCCCCCCCCTTGCTCTCCAGTCCAGGCATTCAAGTCCCCTCCTATAAAAACCAATTCTTCCTTCTTTTCCTCCATCCACCTCCTTATTACTCTCCAACCTTCCTCTTCCTCTCTTCTTCTATATACACAAACCACCGCTATTTTGACTTCCCAATTATAATCCTTCTTACCATTGTTCCCTCCTCTTCTTCCCTGTCCTTCTCTGTTCTACCTTTTACTGCCAATTCTTTTCTCACCCCTGAGACCATGCCATCCATCCCTCTACCTTTAACGTGTTCCTTTCTTGCTTCTAGCATTGTGCACACATACCCTTCAGGTAACAATCTTTTCATCCCCTTCCAGTCCTTCTCATCCGCCCAGGTTTCACTCATCATAATCACATCCCACTTTTCTAACTCCCGCCAGAAACCTTCATTCTTGTTCTTCAAGCCTGACACATTCCAGAAAGCTATTTTCAATTTTTTCTCCTCCCTTCCCTCCCCTATCCTCCTCACTTTTCTTCCGCCTTGTTTTTTGGAAACCCCTCTGCTTGCTCTCTAGCCTCTTTTGTATCTTACTTTCTTCTACCTTTCTCAACTCTTTTTCCCTTCTTCCTTATTTCTTGTACTTCCTCGTTCCAGACCCACTCCTCCCCATTTATTCATAATCTGTCTCGCCCTATCCATACCATGCATTCCTTTTTCCTCTCTATCCATGCTCCCTGTTCTATTTGCCATCTCTTTCTCCTCTCCTTAAAAGTCAAATCCTCTTCAATTCTCTCCCTTCTTCCTTTCAATAATTTTTTGTTTTCCATAAGTTTCTTTTTCTCCTCCTCACTCCCTACTTTTACTACAAACATTCCTTCTTTTGCTTCCTTCGTCATTCCTACTCTCTTAACTCCTTCTACCCTTACCCGAATTCCAATATCGCTCAGCAGATTTTTGATTTCAATTTCCCCTGTTTCACTCTCTATTTTCAATCCCTTGACTACTATGTTATTTTTCCTCTCCGCCCTTTCTGCCCCTTCCAACCCTCTTTCAATCTCACTCAGTCTCTTCTTCAATCTTTCATTCTCATTTTGCACGTTATCACTCCCTTCTACTTTTCCCAAACTCTCTCTTTCCTTCCCCATATGCTCATTCCTAATTTCTACTTTGCTTACGCGTTCTTCCAACGGTTTTATCTCCCTATTTCTCTGTTCGTCAATCTGATTGATTTTATTCAATTTATTGATTTTATTGGTGCTGTTCATTTATTTTATTTCATTGATAATAATTTTGTTTTATTGTTTTTAGTAATTTCATCAACATTATTGATTTTTTTATTCATTTCATTGTATTTTTTAATAAAATGAAGAAAATAAGTATAAATATATGATTCTTTTATTAAAAAATACAATCAAATGACTCAATAAAATCAATAAATTGAATGAGATTACTAAAATGGATAACATCAATTTATTATCAACAAAATAAGTGAAAAAACACATCAATGAAATCTACATTTTACTGATTTTAGTGATTTTATTCAATTCATTGATTTTATTGTTTTGATATATTTATCTGCTTTTATTGATTCTATTATTTTATTAATTTGATTGATTTGCTTCATTCTGTTCAATTTATCGATTTTTTTTATTGCGAATATTTTACTTTTTTGTTAAAAAATACAATCAAATGACTCAATGAAGTCAATAAATTTGAATAAAATACGAAAATAAAATTATTATCAGTAGAATCAAAATTACACTGATTTTAGTGATTTTATTCATTTAATTGATTTTATTGTTTTGATTGATTTTTTTTATTTTATTTATTCTATCAAATTTGTTGATTTGATTGATTTTGTTCAATCTACTGATTTTTTATTATAAATAGTTGACTCTTTTATTAAAAAATGCAATCAAATGACTCAAGGAAGTCAATAAATTGAATAAAATACTAAAATTAAATTATTATCAATAGAATCAAAATTGCACTAAATTTTATTGATTTTAGTGATTTTGTTCAATTTATTGATTTCATTTATGTCATTGATTTTCTTATTTTTTATTTTATTGATAATAATTTTATTTTTTCGTTTTTCGTGGTTTTATTGATCTACTTGATTTTTCTTATTAAAAAATAAAATGGAATGAATCAATAAAAGCAATAAATTGAATGGAATCACTAAAATAAATAAAAGCGATTTATTATCAACAAAATCAATCAAATAAACAACATCAATGAAATCAATAAAATCCATAAAAAAATCAATAAAATCAATGAATTGAATAAAATCACTAAAATCAGTATAATTTTGACTTTATTGATTAGTGATTTTATTAAATTGATTGATTTTATTGGTGCTGTTCATTTATTTTATTTCATTGATAATAATTTGATTTTATTGTTTTTAGTAATTTCATTCAATTTATTGATTTTTTTTATTCATTTCATTGTATTTTTTAAGAAAATCAGTATAAATATTCGATTCTTTTATTAAAAAATAAAATCAAATGACTCAATAAAATCCATAAATTGAATGAGAGTACTAAAATCGATAACATCAATTTATTATCAACAAAATCAGTAAAAAACACATCAATGAAATCTACATTTGACTGATTTCAGTGATATTATTCAATTTATTGATTTTATTGTTTTGATTTATTTCCTTTTATTGAATATACAATCAAATGATTCAATGAAGTCAATAAATTGAATGAAATACTAAAATCATATTATTATCAATAAAATCAAAATTGCACTGATTTTAGTGATTTAAGCGATTTTATTCAATTTATTTATTTTATTGATGTGATTGATTTTTCTATTTTATTGATAATTTATTTATTTGTTTCTAGTGATTTTATTGATCTACTTGATTTTTTTTACTAAAAAATATAATCGAATGAATCAAGAAAAGCAAAGAATTGAATGAAATCACTAAAATAGTTAAAAGTGATTTATTATCAACAAAATCAATAAAATGAGCAACATCAATAAAATCCAGATTTTACTGATTTTAGTGATTTCATTTCTTTCATTGGTTTGATAGATTTTTTCATCTTATTGATTCTGGGGATGTTATTGATTTCGTTCATTTGATTGATTTTGTTCAATTTATTGATTTATTTTGCTTTATTTATTTATTATATTGAACTTGGAACCTATAAATAAATTTGCAGAGGGCCTAATTTCGAAATTTCAGAAATTGAATTTGATGGTTTCGGAATTTATTGCTGGATAACTTGATAAATTTATAATTTATAATTTAAAAATGTTCAAATCATAATGTCAAAGTTATAATTTCAAACTGGGTAAATTTACAAATTTACATACAATCATAAATTGATTTATCTATAAAATTGGTGCATTTGCAGTTTCTGTCTTCAAAAACTTTTTAAATATTTGCGCCACGATTTCGCGAGTGGCAATGTGTGGTGTGGACTTCAGAGCATTGCAGATTCGAATCGGAGCATGAATTTGACAGCCGGTCTGTTTGCCGAGTTTGCTCTGCTGCTTACCAATACAGCCTTGTGGTCCTCACATACACAGGACATCTCAATTTTCTTTCGGTTTTTTCTCCATTTCGCGACATATTGCGCGAAATTAGGTTCGTTAATAAGGTAATAAGGTAATTAGGTTCGCCATCATCAAGTTTTGGATCTTCGAATATTGGCTGACCGAGGGTCGGCGGAAGAAGTGGGTACGGTGGGTAGTACTACCTAACCTAAAAATTTTAGGGTGGGTAGTCACCCACGCTTAAATTTCAGTAAAATATCCGAAAAATTTACTGTTTTTTTTCAAATTGTTATATTCGATTTTCATAATACGCGCGCGGGTGTGCATCGAATCGCTTACGCAGAATTGCGCAGTTTTATAAGTAGTGAACAACGATTACAGCGCGAACGAAGAAGAATGAGAAGAAAAAGTATGTACACTGGGAGCCATTGACTCAGAAGAAAGTGAGCAAGAACTTCCTGCCCTTGCAGCGTACTGCCCAACAAGGTATAAGATCTCTAACAACATATTGGAGTTCATTGACTAAATGATGTTTCTGTTTTTGATATTAAGTTTAAAATAATAGATCTTAACCCTTCGACAACAACGCGGGGTGTATGGCCACCCCAATGCAACAAAAAACGTATTTCCGCTGTGTGCAGGTTGCAGGAAGGCTTCCCGCTTTGAGTACCTTCTCTTTCCGTATCGCTTTAGCCCCTGCTACTAAATTCATGAAGGACAATAAATAATTTGTCATTTTATAAACAAATTTTATGAACAATTGGCCATATCAGGTATTTATGATGAAATAAATAAAGTTTTTTCTACTGAATCCGACAAAATTTATAGAGAAATGTTACTTATTAGATTCAGTCATTCAATAACAACTAATGATTGTTTAAACAAATTTAATTAACAAATGCACTGTTTTGCTATTTTCAGAGATAGAAACTCGATTCTTTCAACGGAGTCAAGTGTAAATGACTAATTTTTAAACCTTTAGGGAGTTCACATAACAATAAACAATTTAAATTGTCAACAACAATTATATAAACAAATTTTTATAGTCTTAGGCATTTTTGGAGATAAAATTGCGTTTCTATGATGTTATTAGCAGCTATTATTTACCAATCACTATTTGCTATCAATCGATAACAATTGATAATTGTTTAAACATAATTAATTAAAAAATGCACTGTTTGACTATTTTTAAAGGTAGAAACTTGAGTTTCTCAACGTGATGATGTGTAAATGACTAATTTTTAAACTTTTACGGAGTCTGCATGACAATCAAGAATTTCAATTGTTAACAACAATTATATGAACGAATTTTTATCATCTTAGGCATTTTTTTAGCAAAAAATGCCAAAGATGGCAATTTTAATTGTTTTTAACATTTAAAATAGTTGATTGATAAAATTGTTAATATTGTTGCTCCCTAGAGGTCAGAAAATTAGTCATTTACACTTCATTACGTTGCAAAAACCAAATTTCTACATCTGAAAATAGCCAAACAGTGCATTTGTTAATTAATTATATTTAAACAATTATCAATTGTTATCAATTGATAGCAAAGAGTGATTGGTAAATAATAAGCTGCTAATAACATCGTAGAAACGCAATTTTATCTCCAAAATTGCCTAAGACGATACAAATTTGTTTATATAATTGTTAACAATTGAAATTGTTTATTGTTATGTAAGGTCTCTAAAGGTTTAGAAATTAGTCATTTACACTCGATTACGTTAAAAGAATTAAGTTTCTACCTCTGAAAATAGCCAAACAGTGCATTTGTTAATTAAATTTGCTTAAACAATCATCAGTTGTTATTGAATATGCCTAAATCTAATAAGTAAGTACATTTCTTTACAATTTTTGTCAGATTCAGTATAAAAACTGTATTTATTTCATCATAAATACCTGATATGACCAAATGTTTATAAAAGTTGTTCATAAAATAACAAATTATTTATTGTCTGTCATGAATTTAGTTAAAAAACGGTTTCTGACTATAAATGATCCATATTTAGTGCGCATCAATTGACGAATCACTGTCAATCCCCATGAATCCATTTTCACTCACTTATTTGTTTATAATAAATTCAATACATTTTTAAACAATTGCTAAGCCATTGGAAAACTTTACTGGATAGTTGCTTCATTGATTCTAGGTATTTGGGATTGAATCCCAGTATTTCTTGAAAGACTGCACTTAATTTAAACGCAAAAAACAGAGTGGGGTGTGCAGACACCCCACGTTATTCTATACGTCCCACCATTCCACGTTGTTGTCGAAGGGTTAATTAAAATGATTGAAAGATTTGAAAAAATTCTAAATAATAAATTCAAAACTGATTCGTACGAAAAATAGAAAAAGTTCACCTTGCATGCTTCAACAATAACTTACATAAGAATTCAAAAATTTCTTTTATTTCTAAAAACGTTCTCGAGTTAATCTTAGAATCTTTGTTATATTGTTGTATTGTGAGATGGGTAGTAAGAATCAAATCTTTGAAAACGGTTTTGGCCAACTACAAAACAATCATGAAATTTCTCCAAATGCTGATGGAAGATCAAGAAGTGGACAGCGCCATCGTTGCCAAAGCCTCAGGATTTCTACAACGCATGGAATCATTTGAGTTCTTATTCTTTTTGATTACAATGGTTGAAATCTTTGACAGAATCGAAATTTTGAACAAAGATCTACAAGAATCTGATCTTTGCGTAGTAGATTCATGTCGAAAAATTGAAGCCGTGACATTTGCGTTAAATTCCTCTCGGAATTCAAAGTTTAAAACAATATGGCAGAACAGCAACAACTTGATCGCAGAATTTGACATTGACGAACCGACTTTGCCACGAAAGCGCAAAGTATCAAAGCGAATCGACAACGGCAATTTTGAAAATCATAATTTTAAGACTCCACACGGAAAAAAAAAGTTCATTAAACTTTCTTGAAGTATTACAAGAGTCGGGGATGAGAGCGAACCTTGAACAAATTTTCTATATTCTGTATAACTTTCAGGATTTAATATAGAACTAACCTAGAATAACTCTACAAGAATTCTGTAAACTTTATATTGAACTCCGATTTGAAAAAGTTTAATAGAATATATAGAGAAATTCATGAAAGAATGCTGAAAACTTTCGTAGAAATCACAATTGAGGTATTGAAAGTTTGTAATCACATAATTACAAGGTTTAAATACCTCAATTCAGTCAAATGTATAGAAAAATTCTTCAAAAAATGTTGAAAAATCTCATAGAAATTCGATTCGAAGTATTGAGTGTTTGTGAACTACTTCAATCTAAGATCTATAGACTTCAGTTCTTTAAAATGTAACTGCGCAGTCGCTACTGTGCGCAGGCAGCGACTTTTCCGCATGGCTCCCGCGTGAAAAAAAAGAATTCAAGTCTTAGAGAACATTAGCACGCGTTGAAAATTAAAATATTAAGTTTGCCAATAACCGACACATCTCTAAATGGTAAATCCACTACCCGGGTGCACCGGAACGTGCACCAGGTCGTTCAAGACGTCATCTACGAGAACTTTTTTAGAATCTAAATTGTATCAATAGCCAAAATAACTACCAATGGTGAGTCGACGATCAGGATGCACCGGAACGTGCACCAGGTCGTTTGGCACGTATTCTACGAGAACTGCTTTAAAATTCAAATTGTGTCAACATCCAAAATAATCAAGTGTTGAGTCGACGATCCGGGTGTACCGAGTCTCGCACCAGGTAGTTTAGCACGTATTCTACGAGAACTTTTTAGAAATTTGAATTGTTTCAACCACCAAATTAAGTACCGTCGACTCACCATTGGTAGTTATTTTGGTAGATAATCCTCAAGATTTCTAAAGAAATCATCAAGTCAAGCTCCCTTCGATCGTTTTTTTATATTAAGAAAATATGAGAGAAAATAAAGTTTTCATATTTTTGGTTCGGTCTTACGATCCATTTAGAAAAAATTGAAAAACTAAATCGAGTCAAAATTCCTTTTTATTGACGTTTTGGCCCCATCTGTGGGCCTTCATCGATACAAACATCTTGAAGAATAATCGGAGTCAATCATAAATATACGTCGAAGCAAATGACAACATTTTAAAATTTTGTGAAGTCAGATATCATTCTGAAGTTTCAAAAATCGTTATGAAGTTTGTAAAAAAAGTATTAGGAAACTATAAAGTCCAAGGAACTTTCCCAATATGTTAAAAAAGGTTCATATTTTGTAATTAAAATGCTGTGAAACAGCTAACAAACTGATGTTTTTTTACAAACTTCATAGTGATTTTTAAAACTTAAGAATGATCTGACTTTACAAAATTTCAAAATGTTGTCATTCGCTTCGACGTATATTTATGATTAAGTTCGATTATTCTCTAAGATGTTTCTTTCTGATGAAGGCCTACAGATGAGGCCGAAACGTCAATAAAAAGGAATTTTGACTCGATTTCTTTTTAAAATTTTTTCTAAATGTATCGTAAGACCGAAATAAAAATACGAAAACTTTGTTTTCTCTCATATTTTCTTAATGGTAGTTAGTTTGGCTATTGACACAATTTAGATTCTAAAAAAGTTCTTGTAGATGACGTCTTGAACGACCCGGTGCACGTTCCGGTGCACCCGGGTAGTGGACTTGCCATTTAGAGATGTGTCGGTTATTGGAAAACTTAAGATTTTAATTTTCAACGTTAAAAATTGAAATAGATTCAACTTTTTCCATGCCATATCTTATTTAATCGATTCAAAAAATATAGAATTGGGAATTCAACTTTTAAAATTATTTGCAATGCAAGCCTTTAATTTCATATAACTTATATGAACTTATGCTATATAGCTATATAACATCTTATTAATCTTGAACCTACTAGAATTTATAACCAAAAAAGAATTTGCGAATAAAAATTTGTTCGAAATTTAAAGTTTCCAAAATTTAAAAAATCTTAAAGATCCCGAAATTCGTAATTACCTAAATTTTAAACTAAATTTTCGAAATATGATATTCTTGAAATTACTGGCATTATAAATATAAAACTCCAGAAATTTCAAATTTCCGAAATCATTAACCTAGAATTTTCAAATCACAAAAATTTGTCAAACAGCCCTCCACAGCTGTAGCTTATATTTTAGATTTTTTTTTTATACTACAACTTATGTTAGCTGCGAGGTTTTCTCAGGAGCTCCGAATGCGTAGGTAGGGGGTTCGAGCCCACAGCGAATAATAATTTTAATAGCGTGCGATTATTTGTGTAGTGATTGTGTGATAGTAAATAATTATGTACTTAAATATGTGAACAAATATTAAAGTATAATGATAATAATAATGATAATAAAACAGATTTTTTTTCAGGCTAAAAATCGGCCATGATTTTATAGAACTGTTCTCTATAATTTCGAGACTTCTCCGATGTAGACTGTATATTAGCTGGACTTTTAGATTTTCTAGAACTATTCTACGTTTTTCGCATTTTAGATAACTCTGTATTAAATTTTGTAGAATAGTTCGATGCAATGTAAAACCAAGAAGATTTTAACTTTTAATAAACTACCCGTCGTATCCTCTACTATAGGACTAGTTCTATACAATTTAATGAAATTTTTTTTTCCGTGCAGAAGATTATTATCGAAAGTTGTATTGTGAAGTGTTTCATCAAGTCATATGTTCATTGAAAAGTAGATTTGATAAATTGAATTATTAATCTAAAAGATGTCGTTTTTCTGCAGCTTTCTTAGCTTAAATTTATGAACTCTAAGTTTTCCTAGGAAATAAAAAGAAAATTGTTTTTGAAATTAAATCTTGAGAAATACTGAATAATCTTCAATTATTCGTCAGTTTACATCCGAAAATTAAACTCTTAAGCCATAAAATTAATGAAAAACTGTATTACTACCGGATAACATAAAAATTCTGGGACAGTTCAAAAGCGATTATAACTATGAAACTACAATTGCAAACAAGGAAAAACTTAGTTTTTTTAAACTGGCAATTAATTCTGAAAAATAAGTGTATTCAACAATTAGACCTTAAGCCTTCTTTTAAAAGATATGACACCATCAATTTTAAAAACGTAGTCAGGGATAAATTATTATAGGACATTTACTCATATATTTATGATGGAACTGTTTGAACAAATACGAATCTACGCATGTTTTCGGCTAAACGAACTAAGATTATGAAATTAACACAAGCGTTATTTCAAGGGTAGGCAGGCCTGATATTGTAATAAAATAGGTAGGTAGGTCCGAGGTAAATGACTAGGGAGGGGGGAGGGGGGGCAAATATTTATGAAAAACAGTTTTTTTTAACGAATGTTCTTAACTATTGCTTATTAATAATAACCAGTTAACTGGTAATGACAAATATATGCGCAATTGGAATCTGTAGAATTGACTTGTATATCCCATTAAAACTTGCCACTATTGATTTCCAGAACATCGGACACCTCAACGATGAACAGTTAGTTGCTTAGCTTTAAACCTCTGGTCAAGGCGGGAAGAACTCTTTCTGGAGGCGGAAGGATGTGTCATTGCCATCCAGGAAAGCGTAATCAAGACGAGAAATTGCCAAAAACACATCCTCAGCATGGCGGCAGTTGTTGACAGATGCCGCCTTTGTGGAGATCCCAATGAGAATATCGAGCACATCATTGACGGTTATAAGATGCTTGCCTTGCAGGAATACACGCGCAAACTTTATGATGTTGCTGGGATCATTCACCAACAAATTGCCTTAAACACTGTTTTACTAGAGAGATTCGAGCCTTACTACAAATATAGCCCAGTTAAAGTACTAGAGAAGTCTGACTGATCACCTAGTCTGACACAATCGTCCAGATGACATCTGGTTAGATAAACGTGCTCAACACGTGAGAATAAAAGACATAAGCGTTCTTCTTAAAAATGACATTAGGCTCCGATATACTGAAAAGATCCAGCAATATTCGGAGCTGAAGCAGGAGATCCAGACCGTGTGGAGGGTGAACAAGGTCATCATCCACCCGGTCGTGATCTCCTCGACAGCAAACGTTCATGCGAGCTGGAAGCTCGAAATTCGCTACATCTAATTCAGAATGGAGTATTGCTGAATACGTGTTGCATTGTCCGGAATTTACTTGGTGTGAACAATAATAACGGCTAAAATCGCATTCTATGGCCATCCCGCGTACACGGCAGATGACTGTGATAATCACATTTTTAATTTTTGACTTTTTATTATTGACCTTTATTTGGACGTGTGTTAAGTTGTGTTATTTTTTCTCAGTGTTTCATATTAATAATATTAATATTTTGAATCGTTGGTTTCAGTCATTGACATAGAAACTAGCGTTTGCAAGAAAAATGGATCCCTATGAATGGGCTCTCCAGTATGAATATTCGATCCCTATAGGGCCCTCCAGGATGGAAGTTTGGATCCCTATACACGGGTTTTCCAGTATGAATGTTGAAAACCTATGAACGGGCTCTTCAGTATGAATGTTGGATCCATATAGGGCTCTCCAATGTGATTGCCGGATCCCTATGAATGGGCTCTCTAGTATGTATGTTGGATTAGATACATGCAGAAAAGCCTAATGATTGTATTCACTAAAAGTCTCAGATTGGGTTCCGACGAGTGCTCTAAACTTAACAAACAAGGCCAGGGCAAGTAACACCTATGTCATCCCTGTACTCACGTATTCCTTTGGGCTCATCGAATGGTCAAACACCAGCATCGAAAAGTTAAACAGAAACATCCACGTTGAAATGACGAAGCACGATATGCACCACAGTAATTTGGAGTTTGAAAGTGTTGGTTTACCACGATATAGAGGGGGTAGGGGCATTTTAGATGTTAAGAAACTGTGTTATATAGTTGCGAGATTATTTTCATATCAAGTAAGATATTGTCGTTTACAACACCATCTGTGAATCGGATCTCGACTACACTCCCTTAAATTTGTCCTCAGAGGTAGCCTTCAATATCAGGGAAGAAAGCACAGAGGAATCAGAAGTGCACTAAAAAAAAGAAGACATTCACGGCGAGCACCCCAAAACGCCAGATCAACACGAAGTTGATAGTGAGGCATTCAAGATTTCGCTGAACAAACGCATCCTGTTTTAAGAAACAGAAGGATTCGTCATTGCAATTCAAGACAGGGTTGTCTTGAATCCATCGAGCAGATTATTTATGATTGGCGCCTCATGGTTCAGAGAGATAATATACGCATGGACATAATGATGTGGTGGGCATTATACACCAACAAATTGCCCTGAACCTTTGACTCTCAACAGAATGGACGTCTTTCTATAGATACATTCCAATGTCCGTTTTAGAAAACGAAGATTACATCTTATATTGAGATGTTACCAGAAACGGAAGGATTCTTCATTAGGACCCGACATCGTAATGCGAGAAAAAAAGGTGGAAGAGTCTACATCATCGGCATTGCTTGTCCACTTGACCGGAATTTGCAGGTAACCTATACAATCAAGATCCATAAGTATAGCGAGCTAAGGTGTGAACAATATCGAGGATTGTTAAACATGCATCTGTTCATCCTATTGTGATATTGGCTACAGGCAATGTGCAAGCAAGATGCACGGTACATCTTGAACATTTAGGAGTCAGTTGGGTACTGAGAACAGTTCAGAATGCGGTTTTATTAAACAACTTGTCGCATTGTAAAAAAAAATTCTCATATCATCAGGAAGCAGGCGACTAAAAACCTGTGGAGTGAAGCATGCGGCCACTCTGTAAGGACAACAGCTGTAAAAGACAAACTACAAATTTCATCATGCTCCTAATTTTGGACCTACTACTACATCGTCGCAAAAGATTTCTAACATCCTACAAATTAATTCATAACATCCTCATCTCATCAGACACTTAATTTAGTATGTGCCTGATGATGAAAAATCGGGTTCGTCCGAGAACAAGTTTTAAAAAAATAATACATAATAGACCAAATATTTTGGGAAAGTAAAAACGAAGCCTGCTTCACTATTTAGGAAGAAAGTACAGGTTTTCCGGGAGATCAACAAAATTATATTCAGTTTTTTTTTGATACCCTGGTTTGAACAAGATACCATGTTCAAGCACCTTTATACGCGATTCTTTGGTCATTTATGTAACAAAGCCCAACGTTTTCGTGAAGTAATAAAAAATGTATCTCAAATTGTTGTTTCGTCGAAGAATTTAATATTCTTTTTGAAATTGAATTTTTGCAACAATTTTTGTTGTTAATGAAATGTTTGTCATGTACTAAAACTTTGATAAATCGAAAATTTGAAGAACTAAGAACTTTGTCGGCGTCTGCTGTAAACAGAGGATATACCACATATTCTTATAAAGGGAACAATGGCTTTAAGCATTTTTTGGTAACCCCCAACAATACAAAATACGCTGAGATTTAGGCTGAATCCCTTCATAATTTTTGTAGCAAGACCTTTTTGATAACTATTTGTATCGACTGATGTTGAATATAGTGAGACTGATTGAATTTTCCAAGAAAATCATGTAGTCTACTGCCGCTGTCGGTCAAGCACGGCATGGTCGCGTAGGTGCAAGGTCTGCGTTCAGGTGGTGGTACGCGTTTCCATATTCACAGTCAACTCATGTAAAGTGTACACTTAGCGCCTTTATGAATAGATACTGATATTGAGCAGAAACCCGCAAACCAAAAATAGCTGACCTTGAGAATGTGATTAACCTATTTTATTTTTATTTTCGCAGTCTCTCGATAGAATTGAAATGTAATTTACAACGGTTATTAAATGACTGACATTTAGAGTTTTAGAAATTTGGCGCAGTCACCAAAATAGCACAGGGTCCATGAGAGCCTGCAAAAGGAATAAACTTGATTCCTCGCTAGTATAATCACGGGCTACGTCAAGTTGGTAGATAAAAATATTTCCAGGCTTGTTACTAGGATATTAACTGAATACGTACGAATCCTCCGAATGCAGCTCTTTCTAATCAATGGGCGTTGTCTACGTAAGGGATCTGCGTGACAATCAAATCCTTTCCTTAGTCAAGAGGGAGTATCCCTCCTTCATATTTTTTATTTCAAATGAACTAATCTACTTGCCTGTCTTTTTTGCCTACCTTAACACTTATCCGGGATTAATTATCATTCTAAACGTCAGGATTTACATACGTGAGCCGTTGGACGTGGTGCGTTACATTCTGTTTTTAGCTTTATTTCGGCAGTTTTCGCTGCTCGCTAACAAGTATGGTTGCGGCACGCCTCCCACTCAGGTAATTACCGACGCTAATTTTAATTGCTACACAACAGAGAGCACATGAGCAAGGATTCCTGAGATGTGTGTTACGCTGATGAACGATAATTCAGATTGATTCGCTTTAATTCCTTTTTTATTCTTTCTATCTGCCTGCTCAGCCTTTTTCCATCGTTTCCAACAAGATCGCAGATTTTTTTTACTAACATAAGTTCTTTGCTCTCATAAGTATTTAAGTAACCTGAACAGTAATAGTTTACTCAAAACATACCTTTTTTAGAAAGAGGCGTATGTCAATATTACTTACTTCGAAGCTGAAGTTACTAAACCCATTGTTTTGGTTTCAACAAAAACGAAATAATGTAAAGTTTGTCAACTTCGCATGTTGTAAAATCGACAAAAAGTATCTTTAATAAGTCACAAATATTGTTATACGTAATATTTACAGAATTGCCTATTTGAAAAATCATGTAAAAAGTTTTCTAATTTATACATATCTAGTTTATAAAATTAAAATTGCCAGGTAATTTTGAAAAAAAATTTATTGCATTAAAGTTTTGAGGAAAATTAATGCTGAAAGGTATAATTTCTATCTTTGAACAACGAAGTTATTCGTATTAGGATTTGGAATTACTTCACATTCTGTTTGAAAATCACTGTGGACCCTGAACGGAGATTTGATCGTATGTGCGACAGGTGAGCTTAGTGATGAAAATCCCATCAATGCTATACTGCATATATGAATAAAAAATCTTAGATCGGCTTCCAGAGGCATTTGTTTGACCCGACACTCTGCATTAGGACTGATATTCTTATTCGCCCAGTACGATATTGATGACACACGCCACTTCATTTGACCAAATACCGCCTTGGTAAATTGGCGTTCATGGTTTAATATATTTAATAATCAAAATCAATTTTAAGTCAAATGGAATTGTATACAATACGCATGTAACTCAAACTATATGAATAAAATAACGGTATTGCAACAGTGATAAATGATGTAAAACTGATAAATTTGATATTATTACTTTGGATAAATAATTTGTTTTTTCGATTTACATATACCAAACGAAGATCATTAATCAATGGAATTAAGATTAATCTCGAAAATTCAAGTCCAGTAAGCGCGGGCGTCCATGAGGTAAATTAACGAAAATCAGTTCAGAATTCTCAATTTCTCTGATTTCACCCTTATCGTTTAACTGAATTTGCTTTTTTCTGTATGATTTTAATCTCGTAATATCAAACTCGTGCTTGGTTATTCAGAATCATTAGTCAACCCGTCATAGCGATGATAATAGTCTGTGAGTATCAACGTATGCACTCTCTGGAAATACGTTTCATTTATTCCCCGGCCGCCTCGGTGACATTGTTGAATGAGTTTAGCGTCCTTCCTGGTTCCAACATTCATCCTGTTAGCCGAATATCAATGCTGCTGCTATTATCATTATCACTAAGTGCGGAACGCTGACAAATAAGCTCAATCTTTACCTGACCCCCATCAGGAATAGTGAGGGTTTTTTAAATATTTTTTTACTCACTATATATTATACGGCATGATTTGTCTATACGATTTGAGAAATAACGAACGTAGTACGCGCACAGAAAAAATTGGGGTTTCTATTAGAACAAATTTTTTTTTCCAAAGGAGCTGCAACAAATAGGAACTTCTTTTGCTGAAAAGGAACCCAAAATGATGAATTGTTTCTAAATGAACCCAATGTATGGATTGAAACTTTTCCAATAGAGCCCTTTTTCACTGCTGCCTTGACTCACTACGAAGATTTTATTAGTTAATGATGCACATTTTACTTTGTAATTTAGATTGAATAATATTGCACTAGCAAACATTTAAAGAAGAAACTCAAATTATAGACATTAAGTATTTTTGAAAGAATGATAGCGCACATCAAATATAGCAGTTTTTAAGGTTATGTTGAAAATCCGACGTTTTCAACTGCGCATGTACCAAAAAAGCGTCTTCAAATGTTATGATGGACTCGAATTACTCCGATAAAGGTTATGTCACTTTATAGGTTGTATTGCGGACAAAAACAGTGCATATGGAAAAAGTGATATTTTTCACATCACTTATACAACAATTTTCAGCACAAATACTACTACACTTAGCGACTATTGTAAGAAATAAATAATTCACCGAACATTCGCGTGATTAAATCAGATTTTTGAATAGCTTGTTGATCTGGATTGCACACGACACTTGACTTACCTGGTAATTATTTCTCCGGATCCGCAAAAATGACAAAATTGACAGTCCGCTCTACTAAGAATTTGCTCTCTGCGCACTGGTAAACACAAATGGCCACTTACGGCGCGCCACATGAAAAACGAAATTCATGTTGTATTTCTAAATTTCGATAAAACACATATTTGAATGGACGCGAATGTAGAGTATTGTCAATAGAATAAAATAAATACTCTGCATGAATCAATAAGCATAATAATTCATTAAATTTACTATTTTTCAATCAGAATAGTACGCAAATAGGAGCACGGACGCTAATAGGTGCATTTACCTTATAAACTTTCAATATTACATTTTTGTAGGAAGCCAGTTATTTCTGTCATTCACTTAATTTATTTTCAAAAATATACAAAGTGTTTGTTAATATTTATCGGTATAATTAATCATAGTCCTTATTGCTTTCAAATAGGCCCGCGCTTTTCGGCACTTGCGCAGTTGAAAATATAATAGCCATCTATCGAATAACAACGAGCTAAAAGGGAAACCTAAAAAAGATTTCTATTGGAGTCTCAGTTCTAAATGATACCAACTTTTACTTGAGCCGCAACATCACCGAACCCTCAGCTTTTTCTGGGCGTACACTGAAAGAAATAGTTTAAGGTTAGTAGCAATCCAAGTTTGCTTGA
>CAKNXH010044148.1:0-17221 GCA_932178445.1 Andricus quercusramuli
ATGCAAGAACGGAAAAAAATCTCTTGATTCGATGCAAATCGATTGATCTATAATAATAATAATAATACACTTTATTGAAGATTAGGGGAGTTCTGCTCATTTATAATATCTGAATCATCAGTTTCAAACAGAAAAACTTTTTTCATCGACATAATTTAAAGTTGATGCATGAATAGAAAAGACTTTTTGATCATAAATTTTCAAATAGAGTAATATTATGACAATTTTTGTGAAAAAATCATAAAGCTGGGAAAGGAATAGGGTGCGTCAGAACTTTTCCTTTCCCTTTTCCAGCTCAAAAAATTATTATTTCGAACGCAAGATTTAATTTGTCTCATTTGTCTTTGTATTTAAAACCTTTTTTTTTATTATTTTGTAATTTTTCATTTTTGGTAAATTTCTATTTTTAAATTGAGCAAAATGAAGACTTTGGCTTGTCTCTTATTGAAAAAAATAACTAATGCTTCCTATATGAGGAAGCAAATACATTTGCTAACGGGAAGCAAAGTACTCGTGAAATGAGCACCATATAATTATAAATACAAACAAAGTGGAAACACTCGAGATCGAATTCACAGCTAGTTTATTTTTGTCTAGATTCTTCCTAATGTAAATAGTATATTTCATGATATTCTGCTTTGTGCCCGCACCTTGGTGAGAAAAGAGAATTTTTTCGTCTCAACCGACACAAGACACAAAAAGAGTCAAAGGAATAAAATTGTTTTTCGAAAAAACTTATAGAAAAATGTCTTGTGACACTTTTTTCTATCTCGCGTTATTTTCAAGATTTTTATGAAAATATGTATAAAAACCTTTAGGATTTTTTTTTCGACAATACAATTTTATGATGTGACAAAAAAAAGCAAAGAAGAAGATGAATTAACAGTTTCAGCAACTTTTACATGTAACTTTTTCCGTTGAAGTCGGCATTTTTTAAATAACCGATACTATATCCATTTTTTCCAACTTAGGCATTTCCTTATTTTTCCAAAAAACCTTTTTACAATTGTTAAATTAAGTCCTTTTTGGGTTTTCATCACAACATTGCATTGTATTTTGGCAAAAAAATATGAATTTTCGTTTTTGAAGCAACCAAAAATTCTCTTTTTCCAGCAAGGCGACTTCACAGGGCAGAATATCGTGAAATACAGATCTTTACATTAGGACGAATCTAGAGAAAATCCGGAGAAAAAAAGTTGGAATTTTGCATAAATTGACTGAATATTTTCAGAAAAACCTCCGCCATTTTGTTACTTATGAACTTTTAAAATTTTTCCAACGGTTTCCGAAAGAGGACGAGAAATCCTATCAGAATCTCGTAACTTTATAAAAAAAAATCTGCCCGCCTCGCGGGCACATTCTCATCGCGCGCTTCGCGCTCGATTAAGTATACACCTCGCGCTTTACGCTTGGTTTCTCTAGATTTTTGAACTTAGTGTTCGACTTTGATGGAGTTTGATGGACTTTGATTTGCAAATATTATAAAATTATGAAAACCTCTACATGTGAAGTGATTGTTAAATTTGTTTTTATTTTAGAATGAAATGGAACTTTATTTACTCAAGGTTCTATCGACCTTGAGGAACACATTCTCATCCAGACACTCGCGCTTCGCGCTTGATATGTAATTTGGAAATCATTTGAACCTTGCGTTCCACGCTCGGTTCTGTGCACCGTATGATAGAAATGAAAAAGTCACGAATAGAACAAAAACTACGCATCCTATCAACATGATTTATAACAAATTTGTACAAATTTGGAGATCTTTTTTGGTTGCATAGTTTTGTTCCATTCATCTTTGGTCATATCTTGCATAGTTTGACAGCAAAATGAAATTATTGATTTTTCATTATTTTTTTGTGTTATCAAAATTTAGATTTTTGATTTTTCGAAAAATTAAAAAATTTGTTACGAAAATATTGTAGGGTGTTCAAAAATAAACTTTTTTCTCCTCTTGACTTTTTTTCATATCGCGCGTTTTCCGGCATGACATGTTCATTTACGTTTGTTTTTTGTAATTTTGAAAATGCTATAACTCCGGTAATTTTTTTTATCCGAAAAAATCATCAGGATAAATTGTTCGAGTTTTGGAGTACTATGAATAGCCGTACATCGAAAGTTATCGTGCCTACAGACAGACAGACTACAGACAGACAGACACCTTGGTAAAAACCTTTTTTTCTAGCTCAGGGGGTCTCGAAACGTGGAGATTTGATGAAAACCGACCAAGTCAAATTTTACATAAAACCAATACCTTCTCATTAGAATGAGAATGTAAATAAGTTTCGCTAAGTCGGTAAGTAGTATAGGAATTTTGTCAGTAAGCAGGTAAAAATTGCGAAATTAAAAAAAAAACGATCAATTTTGTAATTAGTGATTTGAGAATATGGTATTCGAAATCTCCCATTTTTTCAATTACTGGCTTATGTAATTTATTTGAAAAAGTTTGAAATTTGATAAATTTATGGAATATAATATTGAGATGTTGAAAACGACAACTAGGTGAAGCCCACCTCTATGGAAAATCTTTTTTTTTTGCAGTTCCAAGTACTTTAGGTTTTGGCCTATCAATAAATGTTAGACATATGTAACAAACAAATTTTAATGTTGTAACAAATCGTCGTTAAGGTTGAGGTGGTTATTGAGAAATGATTATATCAACTGGGTAAAGCCTTTTTTTCTCCCTCTTTCTATGAGAAATGATTATGAGGATTAAACTTATGTTTTATGTTTCATATGATCTTTTTTATACTAAATAATAATTTCCAACGTCTTTGAAGTTTTTCCTAGATTGAAACATGAAAAATGCACATTCAAATAATTGGGAATGACAACTAGTTAAAGCCCATTTCGATTTTTCTTCACTCTACTCTACGTCCTTGTATAAAAGCTGGTTGATATTATTTTCTCTTCTATTCGGTGGGCCACATAGGAGTAGTAAGGGGCAACTATGGGATGACCGCCAGACCTCCCCAACTCCTGGGCCGTCTGTCTAGGCTGTCGCCTACCTCCATCACTACCTCTGGAGGTCAGTGACCTTAGCCGGGGGGGGGGGGATATGTAAACTGTGGAGAGGCTACCCCGTTGCGCCCCCCCCCTCAATGCCAGGCAGCTATGAGGCCAGCGGCCAGACTACTCCCACTCCCCGGCTGTTTGTCTGGGCCTTGTCTTACTAAATGCTCGTGTTTGTTGAAAGTCTAGGAATGTAAGATAAGGAATATATATATATATATATATATTGCTCAGTTTATGGTGCTGCGAGAGCTTTGGCTGATTCAAATCGAAGGCTGAAACCGACGATGGATCAGAAGACCAGAAGACGCTTGCATCAACTGAACAAGAAAATTGGATGGGCAAGACAGAATGCGTGCCGTGTTCAATGTGTGATTGACGACATAACATCTGGTAGACCGTTCACGGAAAGGGTTCGAAAGTTCGCTCAAGAACTAAGGACCTTGAATCACACACTGAACAAGTCAAAGCTGCTGAAAATCAAGCAGCATATTGTTGACAAAATAAGGCTGTTATCTGACGCAAGGAGGAGGATACAGAGGAGGGAGAGATGGAACAGGGAGAATCAACAGTTTCTTGCTGACCCATCACGCCTCTTCAGTGATCCCCCTGTTTTTGTGAAAAATCCACCCAAGCCCAAGGAGGTAGAGACTTTTTGGAGAGAGGTGTACAAGATCCCGAAAACACTAGAGTTGAAAGAAGATACTGACAATATCATCCGCTTCAAGGAGTTTTGCGACAGCCTCATAAAATCTGAGGAGGAGTGCCCAACAGTCACTGTCGAAGAGGTGAAAAAAGCACTTAGAGGCACGAAGAACTTTTCCGGTGCTGGACCAGATTGTATTAAGAACTTTTGGTGGAAGAAGTTTACTTCTATACACCAACATTTGGCCCGCATATTCACCTTATATTTAAAGTCAGAGACACCCATTCCGCAGTGGCTGGTGTTAGGACGCACTATACTCCTACCGAAAAAAGGCAACTTGTCCAGGCCAGAGAATTACAGGCCAATAACTTGTTTAAACACACTGTATAAGATCTTTACAGCTGTCCTAAACAGGATCGTTCGACGAATTGAGCCTGTATGGCGGGAGATGTACGAACAACGAGGCTCGAAAAAAGGTGTAGCAGGCTGTCGAGAGAACCTGCTGATTGACAGGTGTGTCTGTAAAGACGCTGCCGCCCATCAGCGCGTCCTGTCAATGGCCTGGATTGACTACCGGAAAGCTTTCGATTCAACCTCTCACAGACTTATCATCTGTCTGTTGGAAAGCTTGAAGGTACATCCACACATAGTGAGATGCATAGAGAGACTAATGCCTCTTTGGAAAACTAGATTTACCATCTCATCTAGGGATCATCGTCTGACGACGAACAAGGTCACCTTCCAGAGGGGCGTCTTTCAAGGGGATAGTGTGAGCCCTTTGCTTTTTTGCATCACACTTCTGCCTCTATCTCTCGCACTACGAAATTCTCCTGGATACCTCTGTGGCGACACTAATCAGCGTGAGCATAAGGTAACTCATGTATTTTATATGGATGACCTGAAGATCTATGCCGCTGGTAAAAGCAAACTTTAAACTGCTGTAAATATCGTCAAGAACTACACAGGAGAGATTGGGATGGACTTTGGTTTGGACAAGTGTGCCAAAATTCATTTGAAGAAAGGAAAGATTACTGGCGTTCCCAAGGACCCTGAGCTTGTAGATATAAGTGTTATTAGACATCTTAACACTGGAGAGAACTATACATACATGGGCGTGCCTCAAAGCCGCATTCAGGACGTAAAATCAGTGAAGGATTATCTCCGAAGCAGATACAAGCATCTTCTTCGACAGATTTGGTCTTCCAATCTGTCGGCGTTGAACAAGGTATCTGCGACTAACATGCTTGCCGTCCCGGTTCTACTCTACTCGTTTGGGGTGGTTCAATGGACGAAGAACGAGCTTAAGGCCCTTGATGTCACCACGCGTAAGATCATGCATATGCATAAAAGCTTGCATATCAATTCGTCAGTTCCGCGATTATACATTTCACGCCGTCAAGACGGACGCGGACTTCTGAATCTCCAATGTCTTCATAACCGAATTGTTTTAAGTACAGCTTACATAGTTGCGAATGGCAGAGATCCTCTCCTAAAGATGGTCAGAAACCACGAGATGATTGGCGAAGGAGCGTTCCTTTACAAAGCCGCGGAGCAAGCTGCTGAGGCCCTTGGCCTGAATTTCAACATCAGAAGTGAGGAAAGTGCATTACTCCATCTAGATGCTTCACGTCTAAAAGCCGATGTAAAGAAAGCAGAGGTTAGAAAATTTCACCAAGAGCTACTCGACAAGCATATGCACGGAAACTTTCACAGAAATGTAGAAAAACAGTCCTTGTCAAAGGAGCAAACTTTTGCTTTCCTCAAATCATCAGGGCTCAATTCAGGTACAAAGGGCTTCATTTTCGCATGCCAGGACGGTGTAATCTCCACCTTAGCATACCGTGCGCGCATTTTATGTCAAGAAGTTCCCAGTGATAGGTGCAGAGCGTGTCATGCACACGTTGAGTACCTAGAACACATACTATCGGGGTGTCCGACCCACGCAGGAATAACGTATATCTATAGACATAATGCGGCCCTAAGAGTACTTTATTACCACCTTTGTCGCTCTTACGGTGTTGGTCGCGACCCTGCCCTGCCGAACGCTCCAAGGGATATAGAGTCAATTGTCCGAAACGAGAAGTGCCAGATTTTCTGGAACTACGATTTTCGGGCAGCAGTCTCCGTTGCGCACTCGAGGCCTGACATTGTTCTCCAAGACTTCGAGAAACGAACGATATTCGTGATTGAATTCTCGGCTCCGTCCGAATACAACATCACTGCAAAGGAGAAAGAAAAAGAGGAGAGGTATCAAGACCTTAAAAGAGAGCTGCAACGACTGTACCCAAAATATTCGGTACGAGTAATTGTCCTTGTGATAGGTGCTCTCGGAGGTGCTAAATTATCACTGGTTCGTAACCTTAAAGCCATACCCGCGTGCCAAAAATATGCCAAGGCACTTGCGAGATGGATGCAGAAAGCTGTCATCCTTGGGTCGCTTCGTGTCCTCAAGACACACGAGGGTTTCGCCGGCCTGTCGTTGTGATTTCGTCGTGCCCTGTGACCACCCATCTCACGGATGTGAGACGTGGCCATAGGTGTATTTTACCGCGGTTCTACTGGGGGCTGTTGACATTTTCTTTTTGGATGGCAGTTGCTCTTAGTGGTACCCTGCGGTGGTTGTTTAACTTTTTTTTTAAATTATATATATATATGATATATGGAATTTCCGGGAAGTGTTTACTTGTGCAGGGTTTATGGAGTTTCGGAAAGATGCAATAATTTTAGGCTGTACTTATGGCTTCTAAGATTCTAGAATACTGCTGAAAGGAATAATTAACTTCTATGATTCCACTCTTATGACTTTTAATTAAGAAATTAATTTCAAACTTTAATAGTAAAACTTATTTTCTACAAGAAAAGGAAGATTAATAGCTTGCATCTAGAAGATACATATACTTAAAATTAGCGATTATTATGATTATTATTAGGATTTTTTTTTTCAAACCTTTTCTCGGGTGAACCTGGTTTTTCATCATAGCCCCGGACTAAATCAAGTGACTATTGAGATGAGGATATTATAAATTAATTTGATACGATTTTTGAAATCTTTAACGATGATATTGTAGGTACAAAATTAGGAGCATAGTGTTGTTTATCTACACATTGCCTGTATCCGAAATCACAATAGGATGAATAGATGCATGTTTCACATTCCTTCATATTGTATTTACTTCATTTCGATTAAGTAGACAAGCAATGTCGATGGTGCAGACTCTTCCACATTTGTTTCTCGCATCACGATGTCGGGTCGATTGGGTCGGATGTAATGATTATTCTGGATAGTAACATCTTAGTTTAAGATGTAATATTCGTTTTCTAAAACGTTCATTGGAAAGTAACTATAGAAAGGCATCCATTCTGTCAAGAGTCCTAGGTTTAGGGAATGTTGTTGATGTATAATGCCCGCCACATCATTATGTCTGTACGTATATTCTCTTTGACCCATTGCGTGACAACCTTCTCGGCTGGTGCCGAGAATTCAATCACGTAAATGATCTTCGTCTTCAGATCTTGGAGGACAATATCAGGCTTTGTAGCACTAATACGTTGAGTGATGGAGAATGAGAAATTCCAGTAGATCTTACACTGATCATTCTCTACAACAGACTCGAGTTCCCCCTGGGCGTATGGCAAGCCGGGCTGTTGCTTGCACGCTCGGCACTTGGTATGACCTACAGGTACATTCATGATGCGCTCATGGTGAACTAAGGTATCTATAAAGCCGTCTTGACAGGCAAAAAGAAATCCCTCAGTCTCTGATCTCAATCCAGCAGACTTGAGAAATATGTTGGACAGACCCATCGATAGCTCTTGTCCACGTATAATGCCGTGTAATTTACTATGAAGGGGCTCTTTAGCATTTTCTCTTAGTAGAAGCGAATGTTCTGCATCCTTAACACGACTTCTTAGCACCAAAGGTATTAGTGATGCTACGTCATGTGTAGTATCGCTGGAATCAAATGGGAGACCGAAATCCTCTACGGCCCTATATGTGGTCCTGTGGTCCTACCTGTGGATACGGCCCTATAATAAACTCCGCAGCAAACGTCTACGCCCTTTATCTCGAGGAAGGTATATTCGAGTTACAGAAGATCTAGGATAATGACTTCAATGGACTGTCATCAGCTGTCATACGCCCGAGATCATTGTCTCCATTATTCATTATTACTACGACTATTAATTTTGATGTTAAATTTTTTAATTTGTAATATGCTGGTAGTGTAGCGAAACATCAGCATGTGAAGGATGAATCTGTTTCCTCGAGGAAACAGCCTCGCTCCCTTTCGACACGTCTCGACTTGTCTGGCTGGTACGTTGCGCGCAACGGTAAGGCGAATGCCCAGAACGGGCTGCCACCCACCCAGCTTGACCATTGGACAACCCTCGCTGAGGCTCAACTCCCCCCTCCCCTCCCATCACATTGCGGCTGATGTACATTTATGTAAAACTGTTCTAAACATGATATATTTTAAAACCTTAGCCGACCGCAACCAGCACACTTCACACGAGGAAAACAACGACCGTAAACTAGCTCTTTTTACGATATTTTCCCCTCACCCTCCACTCTTACAGAAGAGGGGGATGGGAAGGGGAATGTTTTTTTCAGTTAAAGGATATTTAGAAGAGGTCACATACCGATTATGAACGAAATTCGATCACTATAACTTAATAAGAAAAAATTCCAAAACGTGTTCAATTTTTAACGATTTTTCGGAACTTTGAACGCGATGTGTGACCGGAAGATATGGTTCGATTGAAACAAAAAAAAATCATTGCGATCAGGGCGACGAGTATCAACTTTTCCGCCCTATTACAATTCGATTCTGAAACTTTCGTGTAATTCACTACAAATTACCTTTTTTTAATATTGTCAAACAAATGGACTTCTAATGGACTATTATGAATTGAGGTTTCCTGACGAGGAGAGCTTTTCTTCTCTCGAAACGTCGACTATGTTAGATAATAAAGCATCTTCTCTACATCATCGAGGTCTCTTTTGGTCTAAAGTATGTCACTTTACATCAAGTATACTTTTTATAATATATTTTTCATATATTTATCATAGATTTCATGTATTAGAAAAAATTCATTTCGCAGCTGAAAGAAATATTTTAATTTTTCCAGGTTTTTTTATTTCAATTTTAACTGACTTGAACTTATTGCTCCATGCAAGAAAAATCGTGTACAACTTTTTGGACTAGTTATTGCGATTGTAAAGAAATTAACCCTCGGAATGAGTATAAGAACAGTAAAAAATGTTTATTAATTTAGATGTTATTAAAAATTTAATAAAACATTACTGTTTGAACTATTTTTCCAATAGCTTACTCAAAAAGTTGACAAACTGAATTCATTCTCGGCTCATTTTATTCAGAATTTGAATAGTTTCAGCCTTTTTGAGAGAACAAAATTAACTAATTTTAAATACTATAAAATGGGTGTCCTCATATTAAGTGGTAGTAGTGGATTTTCATCAACTTAGAAGCGAATATTGTACATTAAAATAAACTACTGCGCTTTTATCAGTTCTTATTTAAAACTTGCATCTGATTTTCAAAATTCCGAATTTTAATTAATTCTATTTACACGTACTTCCTTGAAATTTAACAACTTGGACGCTTTTACGCAATTTGGAAATTATTATAGTTTCACATTGAAACGTATGTCTTTTTGCGCAAAAACGAAGTCATTTTTTTCTTAATTTTTCTTAAGTGCGCAATACGGCATACATAAGGTACAGAAACATCTGAAAAAGTAGCACCTTTGGGATCTATTTATTCAGTATGGATTCAACGGAGTAATAATAAGGAGACCGATCGTGCTACAAAGTGCATCGAGTTCTGACTGCGGTAACTCTACATTTATTGACGAGCTCAGACGATTTTAATTAGCACATTATGGCCATTTGGTCATGCGCACTGTGATCTGCTACCTCCTTTCCTCCCGCGAGAAGTGTGTGAGTGAGCGCCGTGTTTAATGACAAGTGAAAACTGAGGTTACGTTCCCGTAAATATTATTAATATTTAACAGAACACTTTTAAAATTATAATAATAATAATAGATCGTTATTAAGATGCCAACAATATGTACAAAGTATTCAGAAAATATTAGTGACACTTGAAGGGCCGAGGTACAGCTTAGAGCTGCTTTGCAACCTAACCTAATTAAATTATTTTAATTTTAAGCTGTTATTAATTAATAATTGCTCAATTGTTATTTTTACACTAAAATTTGTTTGAAATGTCGTTGTTGTTATCAGGGAGTGGTTGTCATGAACTGGCGCTCACTCGCACGCTTCTCGCGGGAGAAAAGAAGATAGCAGATCACAGTGCGCATGACCGAATGGCCATAATGTGCTAATTAGAAACGTTTAAGCTCGGCAATAAATGTACAGTTACCGCAGTAAGAACGAATGTACGGACATCGGTCTCCGTATTATTATTCCATGATGCATTGTACTGGCGAAGGAGGGAAGTTAAATGAAAAGGGAAAATGGGAATTCTGTTTCAAAAAGTTGAAAAATAGAGGAAAGACTGTGAAGCCTAAGTATTTCTTAAGTGTTATTTCATGAAGATTCTAAATTATCAAATAAATTTTCAGCTTGATGCTTCCTTTAAAGCGACCGAAAGGGTTTATTCCGTGGTCAAAATTGCGGAAAATGAAAAAAAAAGAGCGCATATTGGTCAAGAAAACAAGTCAAGAAAATGATAGGATTTTGTCTCTGAATAAGTCCGTCGTTACTGGAGTTAATGCGGTTACTCGAGGGCTGGAAAGAAATGACTTATGTTTCGTGCTTCTTGATTCTAATGTCGAATTAATCGTCGTTAAGCACATAGTTACTATGGCTGAGAATGAAAATATTCCAGCTGTTTTGATACCTTTCCTAAAAATTGTTACTTTGGAAACTTTAGGATTCAAAAGTGCTACATTTGCTTTAAAGGTAAGAAGGTATTTTAAACATTTATGTAATTTCAGTTTCACAAACAAAAATATAAGCTCAAATTAAATTGAAGATATGAGAATGACAATTCGGTATGCAAGAAATATGAAAGCTGTCGTAAGACCTATTTATGTATTACTTTGATGATAGAGAATAAAAAAATATTAATAAACCTATATGATTGTAAATAATGCTTTCCACTCACATACAGCGGGACCTACGCGGTAATTCTATCTCGTCGAGTTTTTAACGTTAAGCACATATGCGCGTGGTTAGCGCTCGGGTGGGTGACCCTTCGTGCTTTTCGTTTCAATTTACATTTAGTATTGTTTTTCACTGTCTTATCTACTATCGAGCGGGAGTTTTTAAATCGCGAATGGGTGTTGTGGATAGTCGATGATATCGAATGTCGACTGTAGGTAACTCAGGAAAGCTTTCCTGTAGTTTTCTCTTCCTTGGCTAAAAGTGCAAACAAATGCGAGCATGTTTATCAATGATCCGGCAGTAGATGGTACAGGACACCTTAGGAAAGATGGGTTTTGGATATGTAAGTGTCCAAAAAGGATGCACATGTGAATAATAAAATAATAGTATATTGTGCAATAAGAGAGCAGAGTGATTTTGTTTGCTCGGGCAGTAGTCGCTTGAGTCAAAATGAGTTTGCTCCCGTGTTGCATACGATCCTTTTTCCAATATCTGTGATTAAAAAGTACGATTTTTGTCGAGCCTGTAGAGCGAATCGCAAGTACACGCAAGAAAATATGTTATTCTTAGATTTTGTGGGTAGGTGTGAAGGCGCGAATTTTATTCTTGACGCAGCTCTTTTATTCCCTGCAGTGTTTCACCTAGGGAATAAACGCGTGAAATCGCGATCTGCACATGCGCCCCTCTACGTTTATTCCCGGAGCTCGAAAGTGAGCCATTTTGCGTTCACTCTACAGGCGTGAAAAAGCGCACTTTTTAATACACGTATTAGAAAAAAATACTTTTCACTCACAGTTCTGTCAAATGATATTTTCCCTCCCTTAAATTCAACCAGGAGACATTTGAGACACCTTTGACATTTTAATGCACAAAAAATCCTGAAATGTTTAATACTTTATTAATGAGAAGTGTATAGGTATATTTCGGACTTTTCTCTCAAAAGTTCAGTAACATTTTGGACTGCAGTGAAAAAATATTTTATCTGTGCAATTCATAATTTATAAAGCAACTGTGCGTGTTCTCGGAAAATTGTTCCCCAAATCCTTAGTAATCCATAACATTTTTGTAATTATTACTGATAAAAAAAACTACTGAACCACTTTTGAACATTCACTTGTTCGTTAACGCCAAATGAAAGCGCGTTTCCCGGTTCCTTCCAGGATCAACCGGGAAGCCTAATTAAACACTGAAAAAAATAAATTCGAAATGATGTAAATGTTTAATTATCTCTCCGTTTTATACGAAAGAAAATATTCAAAACCGAGCCGCTAATTAAAAAAGAAAAGAAAGTTAAAACCAAATGTCGACTTCCCGTTCCCGCTCATTGTTAGTGAAATGGCGTGGGTGGGCTGAAATTCTTATTCAGTCGCGGAGAAGAAAAGAAGGGATTTTTGGTAAAAAAAAACTAATAAAATTAAACATGTGCATTTTGGTGATGAATTAACAACAGTTACATACATTTTAATTACAATTATGCAAATAAAAATTCGCCCAGAGCAGGGCCGCACCAAGAGGCTAAGAATTCTCATTTGTCATAATCTACAAAATTATTAGCGAGTCGCACAAATCGATGAAACAAAGAAACGATTCCCAATTAAAAGAGATGAACCATTTTTCATAAAATCTGCACATACCGATGAGACAGAGAAAAGTAACGATTCCCAATTTTCAAAAGATTATGAATGTTCTATAAAATTCGCACTAAACGATCGAACAAAGAAACATAACGAATAGAATACAATTTCAAGAAAAATGATCAATGAACAGATTTTCTTAATCAAATAATTAAAACGAGGTCAAATTTTCCGGAGATTAACATACCCGTAACTCCAAAGAAAACAATAAACTTACAAGGAGAGGACGCGAGATCGCCGATTGGGCTGGGGCTCCACAGGATGGAAGTACATCAAAATCCATTAGGGGCGTATTTTTTGTTTTGATCTAATGGGCCCTAGTTTCCGAGATATCGAGGTTTAAGTATTTGCGCTCGAGCGCTCGACTCGCCACTGCAGAGCGGGGACCCTGGACTTGGCGCTTACTCACAGTCCAACACTAATTTTTTGATGAACGGAAAGTCCAAAGGATTTCTATATCATTTCTATAAAGTCTTTTATGTAGATTGCGAAAATAAAACGAAAATAATGCATCACGTCAAGTTAAAAAAAAAACGCGGTCAATAAGTAAAAACAAAAACAATAAATCGTTTTTGTCGCTTCTTGGAAAAGGTGTTAAACCCCGTAGTCCAGCGGATAGTGACTATTTTTCAAGTAAATCATGCAAACGATTTTGAAGATGGGAGTCATCTGCATATAATCAACAATAAAAATTATATTTCCGATAAAACTATGCAAGATACGAAAAAACGTTCAACAATAAAATTATTTACCTGGAAAAGATCGACGAGTTTTCTTGAGATCATTTTTTAATAGAATTTTGTAACAGAATTAAGTTTATATTAATCGTTTCATTTCGTATCACAGACGGAGGCATTTTAACAATATTTTTGGCACCCTGAGAAACGTTTTTAGGGGAAGATGCAATCGAGATAATTGATTTATTGTACCTAGGCACTATTCAAAAAACTTATATGAACTTATGTTACACTTTCTAAACGAAAGTGATAAGTATGAAGTCCTATTCAATTGAAGTTTATGTTGATCAACTAAATCAATGTGAGTGGACTGAAATAAGGTAGTAATTATAAAGAAGTTAGATGATTTACTTTAAAAGAAACACATTCATCAACTTTTCGCAAAAATTTATGTAAAAAAGAAATTTTAAATAAAGTAGCTTTAAATATTCCTGTAGCTTCTTTTGTGACATTTTCTTGTTATATAAAAATGCTACTCACTGTGCGGGCACATTCTCATAATTTTTCAGTTTAAATGTTATTTTTTATAATTAAAAAGAATATGCGTCGTAAAGAAAAATTTAAAATTGCTTGTAACTGGGTTTGTATGATTCACTTAAAAAATAGTCACTGTCCGCCGGACTATGTGTTGAACAACTTTTCCAAGAAGGGACAAAAATGATTTTTTGTAATTGTTTTTACTTTTTGACCTCGTTTTTTTTTTAATTTGTCTTCGTTTTACGATTCGCAATCTGCGTAAAAAAAACTTTATGGAAATAATATAGAAGTCCTTTGGACTTTCCGTTCATCACAAAATTAGTGTCGAACTGTGATAACTCGGGACGAAATCTAAACTTTTTTAATTTGTTCAATATGATTGTCAGAAAAAAAGTTAATACGTTTTTTTCTTAGGCGTTGCACAATTCGTGCACAAATAATTTCGATCGTTTCGGGAGTCGAGCGAATTTTGAGCAATCGAAAACTGTCAGTGAGAAATATGTTCAGGAAGGTTCAAAGAAGTTTTCTGAAAAGTTTTAGCTCAACTGAAATAGTATTTATGAAACTGTTAATGTTTTAATTTTTCGGTGCGATCGATTTTCTTCCGTGTAAGCTACGGTCCGGTCGGTAAGACGTTACTACAGCGTTAGTTGGAACTCCGTAACAGAGGCTGGTCAGATACAGATAATTTTTATTTAAAATACGAAACATCAGGACTTATTCTAAGTTATGTGACATGGGTACAGATAATTTAGAATCACTTGTGTTCATTTTTTGGTAGTATTAAAATAAAAATATATAATAAATAAACCTAGTAAGGTGAATAAAATGAAAAAATTAAAGTAAAAATGCTATATTTAGCACTACATTTTGATTATTAAATATTGATTATTTAATTAAACACATAAAATACGAGAGTTGTAACTATCACTCAAAACATAATTTTAGATCAAATTACTGGCTAATTTAACCAGACTTTTTTTAGTTAAAGCTCATCATTATGTCTTTAAAATAATAGTATATTTAAAAATTAAGGTGAAGGAGAGAGGACACGCAGGATACAAGAAAGGAAACATGTACAGATTCTTTATTTTCAAGACTTATTATAAACCATGATTTTCCATATTGTATTGTATTTAAATTGAAAAATCTCTAAAGTACTCTAAGGCAGAATTCATTTAGCTCTGGGGCAACAACGACTTTCCGGGCGGAGCGCAGCCTACGTGGGAGATAATTGATCGCGCCGCGAAATTAAAACATTAACAGTTTTTTAACTACTACTTCAATTGATATAAAATTTTCCAGAAAACTTATTTGAACCTTCCTGACCAACTTTCTCGCTAACAGTTTGCGCTTGCTCGAAATTCGCTCGACTCTCAAAACGATCAAAGTTGTTTGTGTACGAATTGAAGAGCCGGATCGAATAACCATCCGAGCACGCGAGATCGCGTAAAAGTATTGTTCAAATTACAACTTTTGCTTTTCACCGTTTGGACAATACTTTTACGTGGTCTCGCATGCTCAGGTGGTTATTCGATCCGGCTCTTCAATTCTGCAACGAATGACAAAAACTAACTCCATTGCTAACAAACATTTTGAACTTTAGCTAATGCCACCGGTCGCAGAAGATCCCAGTAAAAAAAGTTGAATAGATATAACGCGAAAACGAATTCAGGTTAAGTTTGGTGTATTCGATTTGCTGCCACTATCGAATTGGACCTTTAAATTCAATTCTGCAATGCACTAGGCTCTATTCGGCCGATTTTATTTTATGAAATGGAGGGAAATTATAAGTTTTTCAGGGTAGCAATGAGTATAATTATGAGAAATAAAGTTGCCCAAATACATTCGTGCGGTTTAGGCGAGCGATATTAATTATTATTTAACTAAACGGAGTGATATTAACCAAACTTTGACTCCAATTCGGCAAAACACATGATTTGAAAGACTCAATTCTGCAAGATGCAGGGCTATACTGCTAACTTCATTGCCGACAGTTGGTGTTCATTTATTTTACTATTTAAAACTGTTTTAAAATTTACAAAATAAAATTGAAAAGTTCTTTTTTCTGTAATTGGCAATAATTAAACAGCTTTTACTAAAGCTAGAGCAAGAAAGTGCGCGCTACATAGCCTTCCCAAACTTTTTCAGTTCTATTCTATATGTATATGTTACTCTTATATTAAAATAAAATAAGAACTGAGTTATTCACAAAATAATTACTTCTGGAATAATGAAATTGCATTATATATTTACCTATAATGATTCAAGTTATTTTAATATTTTTCAACAAACAGTCGGATAAGTTTTTATGTACGTTAACAAGTATTCAATTTTGTTTTTTCTTTATCTTATTTTATTTTTAATTATTTTATTATAATATATGATAATATTATTATATTAGAAGTGAAGAAGGAATTCTGACAATAAAAGTAGACAAACTTTCAAATTTGATAACGTTCGAAAATTTATTATAATAAAATAAGTGCACGAATAGCCAATTTCCAAAACTACCCTCACCGAAAATAAAACTACCCCCTACGTAAAAACTCAAACTAGAAAGAAACAAAGTACACGACAATTTTGGCATTATTTTGGGCTCTGAACTGCACGGAAAAATAATTTAAAAAACCAACTCCCTACGTGCAAAAAAAACCACTCTCTTGCCCAAAATAAAAATTGTAAAAAACAAAGCGCATCATAATTTTGGGCTTATATTGGGCTCTTGAATGCACCAAAGAAAATTGTCAAATACCACCCCTATGTACGAAAAAAACCACATCCTAAGTAAAAACTCAAACATGGAAAAAATAAAATAGAAAGTAGTGTTGGGCTTTTCTTGGGCTCACGAATGCTTGATTTGTTTTGCAAAAACCACCCCTAAATCTAAAAAATCGAACGCCTATCTACGAATTCGAATTTGAATTTTCAAGGAGCCCAAAAATCAGAGACTCTATTCACCCTATAAAATTCCGAGTCCCAAACATCAGAAACTCCGTTTACAAAGTAAATTTCTAAAAAAGATAATTCTTTGACAAGGTCACATCTGCGTGATATCGAGGGGTTGCTTTTTAACGTTAAGGGTAGGAGCCTAAAATTCGGTGTTGGAATTTTTGAGGAGCCCAAAAATTAGAGACTCTATTTACACAGTAATATTTTGAAGAAGATTATTTGTTGACAAAGTCCTATTCTGTGTGGTATCAAGGGGTGGCTTTTCAACGTTAAGAGTAGGAGCCCAAACTTTAGAACTGGAATTTTTGAGGAGCCCAAAAACTAGAAGCTCTATGTACAGAGTAATATTCTAAAAAAGATTATTTTTGACGAAGTCATATATGTGTGTTATGAAGGGGTTGTTTTTTAACGTTAAGGGTTGGAGCCCAAAAATCGGTGTTGGTATTTTCAATGAGCCCAAAAATCAGAGTCTCTATTTACACAATGAAATTTTTAAAAAGATTTTTTTTGACAAAGTTAAATCTGCGTGGTATCAAGAGGTTGTTTTTTAACATTAATGGTTGGAGCCCTGTTAGCAATAATTACTCGCGGTCTTTTTCAAACTGTAAAACCTTAC